>LN483741.1:0-11564 GCA_900002565.1 Culicoides sonorensis
TTCTGAAAACTTGTAGATTGGAAAATTTCCTACAACTTTGTCTCACATCATTTTTACCTACAACCCCCAGAAATATGATTTTTCCCTCAAAAACCAAAAAAAACACTCAAAAACAAAAAAAAACGTTCAAATAGCGGAAAGTGCCATTTTTGACCACTTTATGTATATTCTACGTCTCTAGTTCCTTCTGAAAACTTGTAGATTGGAAAATTTCCTACAACTTTGTCTCACACCATTTTTACCTACAACCCACAGAAATATGATTGTTAACTCAAAAACCAAAAAAAAATAATGAAATAACTAAAAAAAGCAAAAATAGCGAATACCGATACAGCGATAATGTGGAATGAGCTGTTTTTCACTTCTTTATGTATGAAATATCAACTTGGTTACTTCGGCAAAGTTGTGAATTAGAAAATTTTCTACAAATTTGTCTCAAATTAATTTTATCTACGACCCACAGAAATAAGATTTTTAACAGAATTAAAAAAATGGCGATAATAGCGATATTAGCGATAATGGCGATCATAGCGATAATGGCGATTATAGCGATAATGGCGATTATAGCGATAATGGCGATAATGGCGATTATAGCGATAATGGTGATTATAGCGATAATGGCGAAATAACGTCGCTATTATTCCGCCATGTGCGATCTACCCTTGGTTTGGGCGGTCGACAATAGTAGATCAATCAATGATTTCTTTTCTGAACAAAACTATTTTGAGTTTAAGTTTTGTAAGCTTTAGGCAAAAGTCACTAGAAATCCCGAAAGCAAAAATACATAAAAAGTCAAAATCTCTTTTAATTAAAATCATTGATATCAAATCGTTACTTATACTTTGACAGGATTGGAATAGATAGTGTTAAAAATTAACTTACCAATAGGTCGAAGTGACGATAACAATGTTTGAACCACTAACTTTAATCCTGGTGCACGATTAATTACTCTTAATGGCCTAAGAGATCTTAAGAGACGAAACACCTATTAATAAGAAAAATAATTTTGACAGTTAATTAACATATTTTTTACAGAATTGAATAGCTTGTTTCCAACGTCACGTAATTATACTTTTCATAATTTCGGTAAATTAACAAAAAAACTGTTTTCGGCTATTAGGCGAAAAAAAAATATTTCCTGGAAGAAATCCCTATGCTTGGAAAAATAATTATCAAGCTTGATTATACAGCTTAACAAAAAAACTTTTCTGAAGTTAATTTTGTTCCAAAGTGCCAAGTAATTTATATTTTTAGCAAGAGGACAAAAAGAGCTAAAGTTTCAAGAAAGTCTCATTTTCTTTGTTTTAAGTCGTTTTTCTTCTATCGTTGATTTGGACTACTATTTGGAAAACTAACTCGCCACAATCTATTCCGAAGCTGACCATACTTTTTCCATTGAATTGATGTGCTCCCATTCCTTGTTCAGGAACAATAAATAAAAATCACAGTCCAAAATCTAATGAGCTGAAGTTAGTGAAGTTTATAAACTAAAAATAAAATAAATTAAAAAAACAAAAAAAATTTTTGCATGTGAAAAATATTTTAAATATTTATTGTAAACAAAAATCAAGCAAGCAATAAAGTAAGTTTTGGATTTTCTGCATGTTGAAATTAACGAAATATTCAGTAAAACTGTTTTTAAAATTTGAAAAATTTAAGATCGTTAAATATTTTTAAGGTTTTCTATAATTATAGAAATAAAGAAGTAGGAGGCGACGGGAAACAAAAAGGAAAATTGTAATGGCCTAACTAGTAATTTTGAAGATGATTAACTTCACTGACTTCAGCTCATTAGATTTTAGACTGTGATTTTTATTAATAGGGGTATCTTGTGTTGGAGGTCAGGTCTCCGATTTTAGCGAAACTTTCCAGATCGCTTTATTAGGTCAAAATAAGACTTTTTTGCCATATAAAAAAAAATTTTTTTAGAACAAAAAACGCGTTCCATCTTTATTTGAAAATATAGCGTTTATCAGGTTGAATTACTTGATTCTACGTATCAGTGCACTTGGCGACAAGTAAAATTTTTATGAATGAATAGTAAATTTATAATATTTCATTGTTTTTCATTTAAATTAACTGATCATTAACTTCATTTAAATGAAAAACCTTAGAATTTTAGTATATTTTTTTTGCTTTAATAGGTACATATCAAGAAAAACTACCTTATATATGCTATATTTTCAAATAAACATGGAAAGCGTTTTTTGTTCTAAAAAAATTTTTTTTATAGGGCAAAAAAGTCTTATTTTGACCTAGTTAAGCGATCTGGTAAGTTTCGCTGAGACCTGACCCCCAACACAAGATACCCCTATTATTAATTATTTATTTATAGTTAAAGAATTTTAATTTGACATTTCATAATGTATACTTCCCGTCATAAAGAAATTTTGAGCTGCTTTAAATTTCGTTAACTTGAAACGAAAGTTTGTTTCCTAAATTACATAATTCAAAAAACATGAGATTTTGGTCGAAGACTTGAATTCTATCTGATAATACCTACAAGAGGTAAAAATATTTCTAGTAACGTCATTTTAATAAAAATAAAAATATGTTTGAACAAAATTCCTTCGAATTACGTAACTTTGAAATAAAAAATAAATAAAATTTTAATTAATTAATGAAAAAATAATAATTTGAAAACATTATTTTTTTCATTCAAGGTTAAGTAATTAGAATAAAATTGACTTAACAATATTTCTTTTTAATAAAAAATAAAAACATTTAAAGGTGTTCTACAATTTGTAAGTAAATTTTAATAAATCGTGTGAGACAACCTTTTTACACAATGTTCTATAGAAAAATATGACGCTTCGCTCAAAACAATAAACACAAAAGACATGTTAATGTAATTAATAAAATACTTACTCTTAATATACCAAATATTTTTGGACTTGAATCACTTATAAGGGACATTACCAAATCTATAATAGATACTAGTACTAATAAACCATCCATTATATTCCAACCTAATAAAAAAAGTTTTAATACCATTATTATTTTATATAAGGGATAAATTTAATATTAAAGTAAAGAAAAGGTCATAGCCATATCGAATATGAGTGTGAAGTTAGCCCGGGTTAAATACAGTCATAATTGAAACAAATTGAATTCAAACTTAAATAAGAGGAACGTGTCACAAAACATTTGCTAGGTGTGAGGAGTGAAAAAAGTTTCCCCTCTAAATGAGTTTAGCCAAGCCTAAACTAACCCAGTTATGATTGATATTGGTTTATCTTGAATTATTCTGAATTAAACACTACAGTTCTACGTATAGAGTCTGCTGCTTGGTTACTTACTCGCTATTTTAAAAGCAAACTTGAAGTTTACTCGAGCATGCTTCCCGAACGAACTTAAATATATGCTGTTACAGTTTTTGTCTGATTCAAAAAAAAATATTTTTCGTCAATTTTAAATGAATGTTAAATGTTTATTTTTTTATATCAATAAAAAAAAATTAAATGTTGTTTGTCAAAGTTGATGTGAGATGTTTTTTTAGTGCATTTCGAAAGAAAACATGCACTATTACAGACGGTTTGTCCGCCGTCACTCCGTTTGTCTGTTCCGTTCATAACACCGGAATGATCAATCGGAGCGAAGTCAGAATGATTTTAAACCCACTAGATATAAGATTGGGCTCATGGATTGGGCTCCAGAGCCTCCCAGTGGTAAGAATTTTCCTTTTCTTAGTCTATATGGATGTTTAATGTGGAAACTACCAAAAAACTGTCAAATATTCAATGTAAATCAAAAATAATCGCCATTTTGAAAATAACCACCATTTTGAAATTAGCCCCCATTTTGAAACTAACCACCATTTGGAAAATAACCGCGATTTTGAAAATTTTCCGCCACTTGAAAATAATCGCCATTTTGAAAAACTCCCACCATTAAAAAATCAGACATTTTGGGTTTTTGGCCGTTTTCAGGCTGTGGAGCCTTATTCCTGAGCCTAATTCCTGAACTCAATACCCGAGCCCAACCCCTGAGCCTAATTTCAAAGTTTTTAAATTAAAGTTCACTTTAATAAAATCCTATATCAATCAAAAAAATTAAGCAATTTTTTGAATTTTTAAACGTTTTTAACGGTATTTAGGCTTTGGAGGCTCTGGAGCCCAATCTCAAAGAGTTTAAAATCATCCTGACCTTGCTCCAATGGACCATTCCGGAGTTATGAACGGAACAGACAAACGGAGTGACGGCGGACAAACCGTCTGTACTAGTGCATTTTTTCTTACTAAATGCACTAAAAAAACGTCTCACATCAACTTCGACAAACAACATTTAATTTTTTTTGAATCAGACAAAAAATATGACAGCATATTTTTAGGTTCGTTCGGGAAGCATGCTCGAGTCTGCTCGAAGTATGCTAATGTTCATTGTAGCATACTCGGAGTAAACTTTTAAAACTGTAGTGTTTATTCTGAATTGGGACCTGCATTGGGACATTTTGCCTCACATCGTTGACCATTTCCCCCCTCGATTTTCAAGGTGCCTGATATGTTAGACCTTAGACCGTCTCCTTCTATCAATTTAAAATCATGGACATTTTAAAAATTGGACCATTTGGGAAAGTTTTGGCTTGGCTAAAATTCATTGAGAGATAGTTAGTAAGGGGAAAACTGTTCAAAAAAAATCTACCCGGGATAACTTCACACTCATCGAATCGTAAAAATCCAATTTATTTTAAATGTACAAAATTTTGCTGTTGAAATAACCGTGGAATTTTGATATCCAAATACAGTAGCTACCACCATTTGTAAGGTTTACCGCTCGAAAATCATAATTTAAAATTGAAAATTTATGCTATAAAATAACAACAAAATTAAAAAAACCTCAGAGTACTGGCAAATCCTTTACAGTCTTAAAGTCCATAAAAATAAAAATTTTTGTTGTTCACTGAAAGTCTTTATCGCTACTAGTTTTTTTTTAAATAATATTTTGAATTTTGTTCTATTTTACCTTAAATTTGTTGAAATTTGATATAAAAAATAAATGTTTTACAAACATATTTTGTTATATTGCTCTATAATATCCTAATGGAAGTTAATTTTTTTCAAAATTATTCAATTACTCAAATTATAACTAAAAATGACTAGAAAAACAAACTTTGAACAAATATTTTGTTCATTTTATGCACATGAGGTTAATTTTTTTTTTGTACATGGTTTAATGGTAGTCTGGTTCAAATGAATCACTCATTTTGTTCTGCAAAATTGTTGCTCGTAATATAATCTAAAATGTTTTCTTCTCATACAACATAAACTTTTTCAACACCTGAACGGTTCATCTGAGACATAAAATATGTGCTAGACTCGTGCTACACATCACACTTTTAACAATAAATAAATATATTCAAACAGCAATATGTTGCGAAAGTAACACTTTTGTTTTGTATGAATATGCAACAACTGAATTATTCAAAATTCTTTATTATATTTATGAATTTAAAATACCTGATGAAAAGTAGGCTTCTTTTCCATAAAACATACCGGCAGCAATAACCTAAAATGAATTAATGAATGATGTAAAATTTATCTAATTTTATCAATCTATGGAGCAAAAAAATGTTACAAAACTCGATGAAAAATACTCTAACGCCCATGATTAAACAAAGTTATTCCACCGATTTATTCACGGAATAAAAATTTATTCCTAGATTAAGAAAAAACTGGATGCAAACCAATTTTATTCCTAGGTTAATGTTCTAAATCAAAGATTAAATTAATCCCTAGAAATCGAGGGAATAAATCACGGAACAACTTTAATCTATGTATTGACAACCATTTTAATGCTTGTATTTAATTTTAATTTTGAATAAAAAAAGTAAAAAGTACCAAATAAAATAGAAAAAAATACATGGAAAGGAAGAAAAACTTGTGAAAAAACTGAAAGTTTGAGAATTTTTATTTAATTAATAAAAAAAGATTAATCAGAAAAAAGAAATATTTTAAAGCATTAAATTGCATTTTATGCATCTGGATCTTTCCAAATATTGTATGGTGACTTATTCAGAGTTCACAGAACTACAGCAGGAAGATTAGCTCGTGAAGTTACAAAAGCTATTACTCGTCATCGTCCCGAAATCATTAAAATGCCTTCCACACCGGAGGAAATTCGAAAATCAATGACGGATTTTTACAAAATGATTCATCCTCACGGTATCCCTGGAGTAATTGGTTTGATTGACGGTACCCATGTGAAAATTATATCACCTGGTAAATGATTATCTTCCAAATTAAACAAAAATATTAAAATTTTACATGAGCGCATTCTCATAGATAATTTTTCAGTTTTTAGCTTCATTATTATATCTAATCGATTATAATTTAATTTATTTTGTGAGAATATTTAATTAAATTAAGAAAATAATTCATCAAGAAAAAAATCTATATTTATTTTTACAGAAGAAATTTACAAGAAAAAAATTTAAATGAAAAATTCTTTTATTAACAGCAGGATCAGATATTCCGGAAGTTTTTAGAAATAGAAAAGGATATTTCAGTCTAAACGTTCAGGCGATTTGTGATTCCAAACTAAGATTTATTGATGTTGTAGCACGTTGGCCAGGAAGCCAACACGACAGTGCCATATTCAATGATTCTCTCGTCAAGGCACGCTTTCAAAGAGGTGATTTTTTGAATGCTGTGCTATTAGGAGATGCAGGGTACTCGTGTAACAACATCATCCTTACGCCCCTTCGTCACCCAGAAACTGAAGCAGAGATATACTACAACAACGTTCAAATTCTTATTCGAAATGCGGTAGAACGGTGTTTTGGCGTTCTTAAAAGAAGATTTCCAGCCTTGGCACTCGGCTTGCAAGTACATTTAATTTGGGTTCCAGATATCATTATTGCATGTTGCATGCTGCACAACTTGGCTCTAACTGATAATGACATTGGAAATGATTTCGAAGATGTTCCCTATACTGAATTAGGACACGAAACCGATGGAATTCCTGAAAATCAGCAAAGTAGAGATAATATCATAAGACAGTTTTTTTCTTAAATAGTAGAGTGTCTGAACAAAATGAAATCATTTGTTTTTTAATGATCAAAAAAAAATAATAAAAGTGCAGTAAAAAGTGCAATTTATGCAAAAAAAAAATCCAATTTATGTGTTTGACAAATTTTGACAAAAAAAAACCTTTAATAGATACTTTTGAATTTTCAAAAAAAAAATACATAAATATTGTACGATTAAATAATTGACATGATTATTGCCTTGCTTTTTCTATCATGACTTGTGACCATTCAATAAATTTTTCATGTGCTTCTTGTTTCCTGATATCACGATTCCTCTCATTTTGAATTCGCAGTTCAAACAATTCCAACTCCTTTGTTGCTATCATTTCATGTAAATCGCTTTTCTTCTTTTTGAGTTTCAACAACTCTTCTGTTGCATCTCCGTCTGTATCAATTTTTTTCATTTTTTTTGCAGCAAATTGTTGAAACCGATCATGTCTTTCCCGCAAAATTGGACGTCGTCGCTTTTTTCCTGTTTGAAATGATGGTGTAGCACTATATTCAGATTCATTGATAACATTTACATCATTTGAAGCATTATTAGTGTTCTATAATGGAGAACGAAACGTTTTGTTTAATATTTTCTTGAGAAAATTCAAATCCTTCACAAGCACTTGTTCTGTATTTTGATACTGTATAGTTTCAGTATGAAATCCTTTATCTGAATCTGCTATAGTTTCGAGGGGAAGAATTGTTGTTCCTAATATTTGTAAAGTGGTGTTGTGAGTTGCTTGTGTCGCGGGATCTGGCTCATTGAAGATTCTCCGCCACCAGTTGCAAAAATTTCTCTCTGTAAGTGAATGTTATATATTTTTTCAGATGAAAACCAAAAATAATATTAAAAAAAATTACCTTTCTAGCGGCTTTTCCAAATTTAGCATCTTGTTTACATTTTTTCCAAAAATTTTGCAGTGCATTTGGACCCCGACTCAAGTTTCGAGGATTTGTTGCATTAAATTTATCCGTGATCCGCTCCCAAGCTTTGTTTTTCAATAAACTTGTAATTTTGTTGATCTCTTTGTTATGCCATGTCTTAATTAGCACGATATCTGCCAAAAAGTCGGATATGTCGATATCTGACAAATAACTACTCAGATATCCCATACAAAATGCATAGAACGATATCTCACTTTCAACACAGATATCAGATATCTGACTAGATATCCGCGTGAACACCTGATTCATGCGTGAATTTTTATTCCACTTTTTACTTTCAGACCGCGTAGCACAGGAACGGTTCATCTGATACCCAAAGTATGTTTTAGACTTATGTTCGTATTCAGTGTGGGATTTTTTATGGATCAAAAAAATACAGGGTGTCCATACAAAAAAATAGGGTGAGCATGAAAAACTCGATTTTCCAAAAATTTTCCGAGAAAATGGAAAATTATTTTCATGCTAAAATTTTTGTCTCATCATTCTGAGCAACTTTGCCGAAGAGACCCCATACCTAAATCAAACAGGAAAAATTTTCTTCAAATCCATTCTATTTACAATTCAAAAAAATTAAATGGACAATATCTGATCAGCTGTTAATTTTTTGTAGTTAAGACAGGTATAGATATCTATGTCGGATATCGATATCCGAGGTCAGATATCTCGCTAATTAAGACATGGCATTAAGCAAAATGTGTTTTTCACTTTGTACAATTGATAAAAATACATCTATCTCTTCTCGTGAAAAATTCTGCGATCGAGCCTTTTTTATACGTGATTCTTGAGTGGAACGTGAATCATTGTCGCTCATTTTACATTTACTTACTAGTTATTTGATTAAATTTAATTTGAAACAGGCTTGTTTCACGAATTAAAATGCAAGAAAATATTTTTGTTTACAAACATTTACGAAAATGACAGTTAAAAATAGTTAGTATTCCACCTATTTCCGCTATGAATTTTTTGGCGTTTTAAATCATAGAATAAATATAAATCCCGTTTTAAAAAATCGTTTGAACATGTTCCAACATTAATCCATGGAATAAATTTAATCTAATATTAATTTAACCTAGGAATTAGAGATTTTGTTTAATCATGGCCGTAAAATTAAGTTTTTGGCAATAAAATTTTTCATCTGAATAAACAATTTTAAAGTATTGAGTTCTAAAACCTATGACTGTATATACAAATGGCAGAAAAAAACATGGTCAGTATTAATGAAACACAGTTCACTTATAACCAAAAGACAGGCCATACAAACGACCCGCTAGGCAGCGGTATAGTAAAAAAACAGTAAAAAAACGGTGTTAGGATAGTCTTTTCACTGTTTTTTTATAATTATTTGTCTATATTTTGAAATACAAAAAATAGCAAAAGAATAGTGTTTTTTGTTTCAACATTTTCGAGTTGCGTATGGGTTGCGTACAGAGTTGCGTATGGGTATTGTTGTGATTCATCAACAGTATATTTTTTAAAAAACTTGTAATAAACATCATATTGCATTATGACGTAATTGAGTAATGAGTTTAAATAATCTGTTGCGAAATTTTGCAAGCATAAAATTTAAGAAAATAATTATTTTAAGCACTGCAGATATATTTTCGTAAGGTAAATTTAAGAAATTTAAAGATATTTGAAATATAATTCTTAAATTCTTATTTTGAATTGTTTATTTCATAAACTACAAAATTGGCTTTACAGTTTTTCCCTGGAAGTCTCAATTTTATATAATTATAACAATTTGAGCGAAATATAATTTTTGTCCTTAATTTTCATCATTAATGTCGACTATAATTTTTTTTCTGACATTTGCTAATATGTCGCAATGAGAGATTTTAATGTCTGTTCAATAAAATTGGTCTATTTCATAAAAATTTAACACTTAACGTGGGGACATTTGACCCTTTTTCAATTTTGAATGTGGAAAACTAATTTTAAGTGCACTAAAAATGAAAAAAGCTAGTAATGTAAATTCATAACTTTCTCTTAACTACAGTTATGCATTATTACTTTTTTCTTTCCATCGAGGGAAGTGCCAAAAAGGCTTACACCTGTACCATTCAGGGTCATTTGACACTTGAGCTTGTTTTGATGCATTTAACTTGTTCAGTTTAGCTTTTTCTTAGCAAATTATGTTCTGATTTTGCTAATGAACGTATCATAAATTAAATGAACATGTGCCATTTTCATCAAATATAACTGGTTTTAGAAATTTTAAGAAATGATCGAAATTCAGTAAAAATACTAGGTTAAAAAAAAGTAGTAAACAAAATGATATAAAAAAATAAATAAAAATATGAAATTTATGAAAACTTTAGATGGCTCAATTTAGATTCATTTTTTTATAATTTGAAATAAAAACCAAGCAAATTTAACAATTTTTCGCTCTAAAATACACAAGGGTCAAATGGCCTATTTTGGTACAATTAGTAGTTTTCGATTAACGAAACTTTTAGTGTTAATAATTTCTTCTAATAATACACCACTAATTACTCAATAATAAATGAAAATAAATAGACACTGTATTTTCAAAAGCAAAAACTATTCGAATAAAGTTTAAATGGAATTTATTATTAAATTTACATTTTTTTCGAGACATACTTTGCTAAAACGATGTTTCAAGCCCAAAAACATGTTCAAAATCGCAGTTTTGGCGTTAATAGAATCATTTTATTATTTTAGCATAAAAAATTGAATTATTATTTTATTATTATTTTGATTACACAGATATAAAAAATACATCACTTGCTAGAACAAAGTCCAAACTATGAAAGTACACTAAAAATAAGCTAAGACGTATTTCGGGGTTTGACCATTAGAGCCTATTTAAGCATTTTCAGCTAGGAGGCTCATTTTCAAGTAAATAATAAAAATTAAAATTTTAGAGTTAAAGTGCGCGTCATTTTTAAACTTTCATAAAAAAATAAAATTTAACGCATACCAAACATTTGAGTAATGCAAGGCACCTGTATGAATCAGCACATTTTTTGGTTAGCATCAATTTCATATTGTTTGTATGAAAAAATTACAATTTTCGGTCTAAAATTCAAATTTTTTTACAAATATTAAAATGTTGTATAAGATTCTTGAAGATATACTTCTGTTGTTTCCAAAACATATTTTAAATTTTTTCTAAGATGAATAACAACAAAAATTTTACACTAGATAAAACACTATCATTTTGCCATTTTTTGTCTATTCTGCATTTGAAGAATACATTCAAACACTATCAAAACACTATTCTAAATATATTTAAAGTGTATTATAATTGTATATTTTTCTTCATTTTTAAATGTCCGTTTTATGTTTTATGATGCCGAACGGGTACAATTATAATACACTTTAAATACATTTAGAATAGTGTTTTGATAGTGTTTGAATGTATTCTTCAAATGCAGAATAGACAAAAAATGGCAAAATGATAGTGTTTTATCTAGTGTAAAATTTTTGTTGTTATTCATCTTAGAAAAAATTTAAAATATGTTTTGGAAACAACAGAAGTATATCTTCAAGAATCTTATACAACATTTTAATATTTGTAAAAAAATTTGAATTTTAGACCGAAAATTGTAATTTTTTCATACAAACAATATGAAATTGA
>LN483741.1:11664-74148 GCA_900002565.1 Culicoides sonorensis
TGAAAAAGGTCCAATAATTCATTTGCTTGGAACCTCGATTTTTAGCTGTTCTTGAGAACCGTGGAAGAACATTTGATGAGAAATATTGACATCTTATTAGTATGTATTCATGTTTAATTTTAACTGTGGACGTCTATTCAAATTTGTATTTGGTTAAAAATCATCATTTAAATTTAAGAACAAAATATTAAAGTAATAGAAAGTAGAAATTCACATTGAATCTTAGTATAGATAAAAAGCTCTCTTTTAACTTTCACACGCATGAACACACTCTCTGACAGTGAATTAGAAATTTGATAGAATATTTTTTACTTGATCAATATTAGTATTCGAGGGACTGTGATACATATAAGATCGAATTTTAATTTAGTGAATATCTTACATGTAATTTTTTATTAACTTTTAGTTAAATTGAATGTGTTTTTAAAAATAATTTATTTTTTTTAGTATTTGTAGAAATTTGTGTTAAATCTAAAATTTCAGTGAGATCACCAGATTTAATTTTATGTAACAAAAATAGGTGAGACATTTATAAAAAAATATCAATTCATGACGCTTTATTAAACAAAAATTTGAGAGATGAAGAGGATGAAGAGTTTGATCTATACAATATAAAATAAATTAATTCTAAGAATTTACAAAATTAATTAAAACTACCTTTTTGTTCATAAGATCTAACAATAGATGAGACACTTAACGAGACCCTTGCACTATGATATTGATTTCTATTATTTTAAAATTAAATTAATTTTTAAAAGGTTCTTTACATATAAACAAAATAGAACTCACGCATAAATGTAATAATCACAAACAATGAGTGTGTATGTGGTGTGTGTGTGTATGCGACTGGTCATTTATCTTTAATTAAATTTTTGTTTAATAAAGCGTCATGAATTGATATTTTTTTATAAATGTCTCACCTATTTTTGTTACATAAAATTAAATCTGGTGATCTCACTGAAATTTTAGATTTAACACAAATTTCTACAAATACTAAAAAAAATAAATTATTTTTAAAAACACATTCAATTTAACTAAAAGTTAATAAAAAATTACATGTAAGATATTCACTAAATTAAAATTCGATCTTATATGTATCACAGTCCCTCGAATACTAATATTGATCAAGTAAAAAATATTCTATCAAATTTCTAATTCACTGTCAGAGAGTGTGTTCATGCGTGTGAAAGTTAAAAGAGAGCTTTTTATCTATACTAAGATTCAATGTGAATTTCTACTTTCTATTACTTTAATATTTTGTTCTTAAATTTAAATGATGATTTTTAACCAAACCGGCCACCATTGAAGCACCTGCTTCAATCACAACTAGAATCATCTTTAACTACTGGACAGAGTTGACTAATACCACGTTGATAAATTCCATTTTTTGTTTTAACATCAACGACTCGAACATGATTATCTTTTCCACAATATATTTTTGTTACTCGTCCCATTATCCAATTTAACGAACTTGAATTTTGATCAATTAACAACACTAGATCGTTGACCTTGAGATTTGGTTTTTGAGTGTGCCACTTATGACGGTATTGAAGTGATTGCAAATACTCTCGTGACCATCGGCGCCAAAACATTTGTTTCACAGCTATTGATTTTGACCAACGTTCAATGTAATTATCTTCAAATAGCTCTGTGGTCGGCTCTGGCAGACTGTTGAGAGCGGAACCAATCAGAAAATGACCTGGTGTTAGTGGTTCACCATCGTCGGGATTGATTGAAAGTGGTATTAAAGGACGACTATTTAAAATTGCCTCCACCATTGTCACGACAGTTAACATTTCCCACAATGTCAAATTTACAGAACCAGTCACTTTCATCAAGTGTAATTTTGCTAGTTTAACGGCAGCTTCATGAAGGCCTCCAAAATGTGGAGTACGAGCAGGCATAAATGTCCATTGAATACCATAAGTATCACGACACCAATCATGAATCTTGTCACGAGACGATTTTGACAACAATTGTTCGTATAATTCTTTTAATTTATTATTGGCACCAGTAAAGTTAGTACCATTATCTGAGTACATTTTGTTTGGAGCACCTCTACGACTGACAAATTTTCTAAGTGCATCCAAAAAGGCATCTGTAGATAAATTTTCGACTAATTCCAAGTGTACCGCCTTAGTACTGAAACAAACAAACACTGCCAAGTACACTTTTGTTGTGCGACTACCTCTACCACGGTGATGTACAATAAATGGACCACCAAAATCCACTGCAGTCACACTGAACGGGCGATTGACTTCTGAGACACGATCACTAGGTAAGTCGGCCATGATTTGACTAAATGCAATTGGTTTAATACGACAACATCTCAAGCATTTACGAACAATTTTATTTGCTAAGATTTTTCCTTTGACAGGCCAAAATTTTTGTCTCACAAAAGCCAATAATGAAGTTTGTGTAGCATGTAAATTGTGATAATGTGCCCAAGCCATGATAAATAAACTAACAGAGTGGTTATACGGTAACAGCATTGGACATTTTGCATCAGACGACAAATTCGAAGCATTTTTTAAACGACCGCCAACACGCCATTGTTGTCCAAGTAAGGTGATAAGTTTTTAAGGCTCGATTGCATTGATGTTTTTCTATTTAATGATAAAATTTTAAATTCATTAGAAAAATACTTACGTTGAACGATTTTTACTATGATGGTGACACCAATTTCAAGTTCATCTACATGTAACGGTTGAACCAATTTTGAATTTGCAATAATGTTATTTGCGGTACGCCACTTGGTTTTCAATCTAAAAATAAATCGTCCAACGTATCCAAAAACTCTACGAAGTTTCGGCCACACCAAAAAATCCAATATTGGAGCCATATGAGAATATTTACAATTTTCAACAACATCCTACACCACTAATTACTCAATAATAAATGAAAATAAATAGACACTGTATTTTCAAAAGCAAAAACTATGCGAATAAAGTTTAAATGGAAAAATTAGAATTTGTTCATTTTCTCATATAATTTTAAATAAAACAATTATTTTAACAAAATACAAAAATTGTCGCCAAACGGAAATTCCTTTGATTCATTTCATATATTAAAAAAATACGTTTGGCGTTGCCCGTTTTTTCAAAATTTGTTCGTTTAAAATTAAGAGATTCAAAAATAGGGCATCGTTTTTATTGATCTGTGGCCTGACTTTGGGTCCAAAACACCAAATATATAGTATTTTTGGAAAGCATGGATAATTTTCTTAAAGAATATATAAATTTGCAAATTTTTCGGATCCAGCTCTAACCTAGATAAGGATGTTCAAAGTAAAAAAACAACACTGTTCTTGTAAAAGAGTACATTTTACGGCTTATATAGTCAAATAATTCATATATTTGGAAAGCTTGAACAATTTTTTTTAAAAAATTATATTAGCAATTTTTTTTGACCCATTTCTAACCTATTTAAGGGTGTTCAAAGTCAAAAAATATTTTGATGAAGTGAAATAAAGTAAAAAGAAGATTAATGTTGTAAATGAATTTATTGAAATTTTACATAAAAGTATGTGGTCTTTCTATCGTAAAGAATTTGTCTTTTAAGAGTTGCAGGATCGGTCTCTCTTATAAGCCGTAAAATGTACTCCTTTACAAAAAATGTGTCGTTTTTTTCACTTTGAACACCCCTATACAGGTTAGAAATGAATCAAAAATATAGCAATTACTATATTCTTTAAGAAAATTGCCCAAGCTTGCCAAAAATACTATATATTTGGTGCATAGTCAGGCCACAGATCCATAAAAACGATGCCCTATTTTTGAATCTTTTAGGAAAATTTCTCTATAGCTTCAATTAGCTATAAAAATTTTAAACGAACAAATTTTGAAAAAACGGAAGGCGCCAAAGTTATTTTTTTAATATATAAAATGAGCCCCTCAAAGGAATTTCCGTTTAGCGAAAATTTTTTTTATTTTGTTAAAATAATTGTTTTTTTTTTTAATTATATGACAAAATGAACAAATTCTAATTTTTCAAGTTATTCGTAAAACCCCCGATGAATGATTTTGAAATTTAAGTTTTGAAATGCTTTGAAATGAAAAAGGTCCAATAATTCATTTGCTTGGAACCTCGATTTTTAGCTGTTCTTGAGAACCGTGGAAGAACATTTGATGAGAAATATTGACATCTTATTAGTATGTATTCATGTTTAATTTTAACTGTGGACGTCTATTCAAATTTGTATTTGGTTAAAAATCATCATTTAAATTTAAGAACAAAATATTAAAGTAATAGAAAGTAGAAATTCACATTGAATCTTAGTATAGATAAAAAGCTCTCTTTTAACTTTCACACGCATGAACACACTCTCTGACAGTGAATTAGAAATTTGATAGAATATTTTTTACTTGATCAATATTAGTATTCGAGGGACTGTGATACATATAAGATCGAATTTTAATTTAGTGAATATCTTACATGTAATTTTTTATTAACTTTTAGTTAAATTGAATGTGTTTTTAAAAATAATTTATTTTTTTTAGTATTTGTAGAAATTTGTGTTAAATCTAAAATTTCAGTGAGATCACCAGATTTAATTTTATGTAACAAAAATAGGTGAGACATTTATAAAAAAATATCAATTCATGACGCTTTATTAAACAAAAATTTAATTAAAGATAAATGACCAGTCGCATACACACACACACCACATACACACTCATTGTTTGTGATTATTACATTTATGCGTGAGTTCTATTTTGTTTATATGTAAAGAACCTTTTAAAAATTAATTTAATTTTAAAATAATAGAAATCAATATCATAGTGCAAGGGTCTCGTTAAGTGTCTCATCTATTGTTAGATCTTATGAACAAAAAGGTAGTTTTAATTAATTTTGTAAATTCTTAGAATTAATTTATTTTATATTGTATAGATCAAACTCTTCATCCTCTTCATCTCTCTCAACTTTGTATGTATATGAAATATAATTCACATAGTATAGTCAGTTGTTTGTATTCCTACGTGTGAAAAAAGCTCCTTCAAGTACTGATACTAAAACGCAAACTCAATCGCAAAGTAAGGTCACGTGTTTAAATATAAATTCATTGTTCTGAGGCAATTGGAGTCGACCTCCGAACAGTATTTGTACCTATTTTCCAAACTTTGAGAAGGGGGTTTGCAAGTGGGGTAGATTCGCGCATATATATATCAAGAATATAGAACTGAGAGTTTTTAAAAATTATTTTATTATATAGAAATGTTGGTACTACCTTTATAAGCATTTCAAATGAAAATACAATTGTGAACAAATAATTTGCTGATTGTAAAAAACACCTCTCCCTAAATTAAATTAAAATTTATAATTATAAATACAATCTTATTTGTTAAAATAGACAAAAAAAAACTGTGTTTTCAAAACAAGTTAGTTTCTCGATAAATTTGATTTTTTTATTTTTATGTTACCATTTGGTACAATTTTCTAATTTTTTATGTGGAGTCTTAGATTTTCTATTCAAAAGTCAAAATCAGACAAAGCTCAACTCAAAGTTTTAAAAAGTCTCTAAATATAAAAACACAGCTCAACAAAAAAAAGTTGATGTCAAACTATTGGGAAATCCCGAAACATGTCAAAAAGATTTTTTAATCCTGATTATTTTCCATTTTGAAATTCACTGATTCGTGTTTGTTTTATGAAATAATGAAATTTGTATAGAAAAGAGTCATTTCCTCTTTAAGTTTAAATTATTACATAACAAAGTTTAAACTTTTCTGAAATTAATTTTGTTCAAAAGTGTCAAGTAATCAATATCGTTGGAAAGAGAGCAATCAATTAATTCTCATTAATCAAAAAGCTTAATAAAATTGCGCAAGTTATATTGAATTGAAGCAGAATCTTCGTCAACCCGAGAAAATATTGTATTCAGATGAGATTCTTTTCAATGTAAAATTCAATTTGAAATTAAAATATTTTCCTTTAAATTTTTTTAGTGCATTTCGTACGTTTTAAAGTGCACTGAAATACTTTTGTCCGTACAATCCATAACCCCGGAATGGTCCATCGGAGCGAGATCGTTTTTTTTTAATAGACAGAGGACGTCTTAAGGATGATTTTAAACTCATTAGCTATGAGTTTGGGCTCATGGATTGGGCTCCAGAGCCTAAAAAACAGTTAAAAACGGTTAAAAATTTATAAAAAATTTATAAAAAATTATAATTTGTTTTGTTATATGGAGAAGATTACTAACATGAACTTTAACTCATTAGCTCTGAGAATAGGATCAGGGATTGGGCTCCAGAGCCTGAAAACAGTGTGTGTGTATGTTCAAAGGACGCATATTTCCCGTATGACAAAGAAAATGGAAAACGCAATTTTTTGATTAATCATAAAAATCCGAGAATTATACTATAATTTGTATATAAATTTTATATAATTATAGAAATTTTTTTTTGGCTATAGGGGAGAAATATAAATAAAATTTCGGATGCCTTTATTTTTTGCTATAAATTTGTACACTGGTTCTTCATGCCATTCTAAGCATCAGTGTAAAGAAAAAACAAACGTTCTCGAGATATCGCGCTTTGACATCATTACATAAATTATAGTAAAATTTTAGACTCACTGAGATGCTATTTTTATAATACTTTTATATTTAGTTACATTGACAATCCCTTAAAAACGTCGCTACAGCCTTTCTGGGACATCTTAGACCTATAGTTTCTTCTGAAACTTTATCTTATTTTCACCGGGCAAGGTAGCCTCATCATTAGAATTTTCGAATTTCATATAAAAAAAAAATGTTTCCGAACAACTTTTGGTCAAAAAAAAACGGTTTTTCACCAAAATTTAAAAATTTTCCACAAATTTCCCGGAAAATAAAAAAAAATATTATATCACTAAAATCCTCTTAAAATAAGCTACAAATTTGCTGAAGACACCAAAGACCTGAGACGAACTTGAAAAAAATTTTTTTTTTCCATACACATGAATTCTCTTAACAGAATGTGGATACATCGACGATAAATGAAATGCGAATTTCTCAAACTATTGGTTTAACTCTTGGTTTAAGTTGAAAAGATTCAAATTTCATAGTTTCTATTATTTTTAAATAATCAAATAAAACTAAAAAGTCAAAAATAAAAACAAATATAAAAAAATGATAAAAAGTGTGTCTTATCCTCAGGAAGTCATTAACATCTAAAATATACTTTTATCAAAGGAGGATGGCTAACTAAAAAGTAAAAAACAAGAAGTTTTAAGCAAAATTAAATGTTTGAGATAACAGCTTCACAAATTTTTTAAAAGTTGAATTTTGAGTATTAAAGCAAAACATCACAAAAACAATCTCAAAAGCAAATTCAACTTTTTAAAAATTTGTGAAGCTGTTATCTCAAACATTTAATTTTGCTTAAAACTTCATGTTTTTTACTTTTTAGTTAGCCATCCTCCTTTGATAAAAGTATATTTTAGAAGTTAATAACTTCCTGAGGATAAGACACACTTTTTATCATTTTTTTTATATTTGTTTTTTTTTTATGTATAAAATATACAATAAATATCAAACTTTGATTTTAGTCACCATTATGTTAAAAAGTATTCTAATTATTGTATAATTAATGTTTAAATTATGTAAAAAACTTCTAACTTTTGGTCAGAAAAAGTAGAGAAAGATTTATTTTTTAATTCTAAAATTTAAAAATGAGCTAAATTTTTCTGGCACAAGTCACTTTAGCCTTTTCGATTTAAGCTCACCAGGATTGACTCTAACACATAAGATTTGACAACTGACTCTAGAGCCTTTAGGAATGAACTTGTATATTGGCACACCCACACTGAAGTCGAAAATATTCTGCCAATTGTCATAATGAAAAGAGAAACTAAACAAATAAAAATTTTAAATTGCAGGACGAATGTAAATAGGACAATGATTTAATTTTGATTGATGAAACTTAAGTAAGGCAACGTTTTAAAACTTTTAAATAATAAAAAATAATGGAAAATTTTGCCCGGTTGAATTCAATTACCAACGGGCTTAAACTTTGGATGAGTCAGTTTTTCTGCTGGACAACACACAAAATGTCAAAATCGAAGACTTGCAAAATTTATTTAATATAAATTACACTGCAGGGGAGAAATTTCCGATGTCTTTATTTTTTGCTATAAATCCGTACACACGTTCTCGAGATATCGCGATTTGAAATTTCGCGAATGGTACCCGGGCCATTTTTTGATTTGTGATATCTCGAGAACTACAAAACGTAGAAAAAATTCTAAATGTGTTTTGGAAAGATCTGAAGGATATCTTTATTAATTAATAATAAATCTTTATATATTTATTAAATTTATAATTAAATTTCAATTTAAAACACTGTTTTGCCATTTTCTAGTATTGGGACGGGTTCAATTTTTTATTTTTTTACATGATTTTGTAGCTTTTATATTCACCAATAGATTTATTTTGGTTTTGGTTAGTGCAACCTAGAGTTTTTAAAGATTCAGAGCTTAAAAGAGTGATTTAATTAAATTTTTATTAAAAAAAAAGTTTTGTATGATGCGTACCAAACATTTGAGTAACATAGGACACCTAAATGAATCACCAAAAGTATGAATATTCTTGTTTTTGTATGAAAAAGTCACCATCTGAATTTTTTAATGAAAAATTGTAATTAAATCGCTCTTTTAGGCTCTGAATTTTTTTTTTTTAAAACTCTAGGTTGCACTAACCAAAACCAAAATAAATCTATTGGTGAATATAAAAGCTACAAAATCATGTAAAAAAATAAAAAATCGAACCCGTCCCAATACTAGAAAATGGCAAAACTGTTTTAAATTGAAATTTAATTATAAATTTAATAAATATATAAAGATTTATTATTAATTAATAAAGATATCCTTCAGATCTTTCCAAAACACATTTAGAATTTTTTCTACGTTTTGTAGTTCTCGAGATATCACAAATCAAAAAATGGCCCGCGTGCCATTCGCGAAATTTCAAATCGCGATATCTCGAGAACGAGTATTCTAGAAAATGGCAAAACAGTGTTTTAAATTGAAATTTAATTATAAATTTAATAAATATATAAAGATATCCTTCAGATCTTTCCAAAACATCTTTTTTCTACGTTTTGTTTTTTTTTTTTAAAAACAGTCAATTTATTCAACATATATTAAAATAATTTAAGTTCAGTTCATCTTAATTAAGTCTCGTTTTGATGATGCATGGACAGCCCTGGCCTCAGCCACTTCTATCCGTCTAACCATTTCCAACTAGTTTAATGCCAATAAAAATCATGTTAAGACAGCAACCCAACCAAGGCGGGATTACAATCACTTAAGAGAGATAAATATCACTTCATTTAGTTTCAACATAAAGAAATGGAACGTGTGAAAAAAGTTGTGTAAACCAAAACACACAAAACAGCAGAAAAAAAAAAAATAAAAAATACATTTTTCACTTACAAACTAAATTAAAAACAAATTAATTCTAATACTTAAAATTAGGAAGAACTCAGTCAATTAAACATTTCTTCACGCAAGATATTAAAGGGAGATTTCCAGATAACTTGGGATAAATTTTCGACCATTGATCTAATCAATGGATTCACATGGTCTCTCATTCTGTCATGAAAATTCAGTGTTATTCTTTTAGCAAATTTAAGAATTGGTTCAATTTTTGTCATTTCGTGTATTGTGTCGTTTGTCACTTGATGATAGGTCGTCGGGTGAGGTCTGACATTCAATATCCTTCTCAGCAAACGATTTTGTGCAACTTGTATCTTATTGATGTTAGTTTTGTAGTTCTCGAGATATCACAAGTCAAAAGATGGCCCAACGCGCCATTCGCGAAATTTCAAAGCGCGATATCTCGAGAACGTGTGTATGGAAAAACAATTTTTTTTGCACGGATGCTAAGAATGACATGAAGAACCAGTGTATAAATTTATAGCTAAAAATAAAGGCATCAGAAATTTTATTTATATTTCTCCCCTGCAGCCTTATAGGTTATTGTGATAAGCAAATTTGTAAAAAAAAAAGAGGCTCTAGAGTTTATTAATGGCACTCGTTTATACTATCCTCCTTATAATTTTTTTGATAACTATAATAAATCAGAAAAACCGAAAAATCACAAGGTAATCAAAAAATTCTATAAAATCCTAAAATCTATACAAAAACCGTTGGGTAACCGTTTTCAGGCTCTGAAGCCCGATTTCCGAGCCCAGTCTCATAGCTAATGAGTTAAAGTTCAATGACGTAGCTAGAACTTTGAAAGGGTGATGCAAAGTATCAAAAAAATAAGTTTTATATTTCTTTCATAAAACCAACTGATTTACAAGACGGAAATTGAAAATTGCTGCAATCACTTGACGACAGGGGAAAAAAAAATAACCACATGGCTAGTTGAAAACTTTCTAAAAAATCATTTTTTCTTCAAAGGCCTTGCTTGAGCAAAAATTACGTTTTTTATAATTTCTTGGAATTTTCTGAAATAAAATTGTATACTGAAATTGTATTGTACCACGATCACTGAACATTTCCATTGGTGGTTCACGTCTGTCTATGAAATTACGGAAGCACAAAATGAAAGATTCAGTATCGAGAGCACGATTTTAATGTGTATGGCTCTTATTGTTAAGCTTGTAAAGAGACATTCCACCTTTTTCTAACTTTCTACCATGTTTGAACAGACAAAAACTATTTCCTGGAAAAAAAGTTCTATACCAGCATACAGTTTTATGCAAAAAAAAAATTATCTAGTTAATTGATAACCAACTTGTAATGATAACACAATTTTTTAAAAACAAAATTTGAATTTGTGAATAATAATTTTTCTATATTTATAATATACTCACGACGATGAAGGTGGAATATTGGGACGTTCCATTGCTAATGTTATACAGTTAAAAGCAATAAACAGCAAAACTACATTATCAAACCATTTTTGATTTATTATCCAACAACATATGCTTCTGAATCTTAAACAAAAATTGATAGTTTTTTATAGACAATAAAAGTATTTAATGCCAAATCATGAAATCTAAATAAAAAAGTGAATTTATTTTGAAAGTAATTTTTGATTAACAATTTTTTGGTATTTTAATCTTTTTTTAATGAACCCAAGGAAATACATGAGAGATTAAGATAGCGTCTAAAAAGGAGTTTCTTGAGAAATCGATATAAACAAATAAATATTAGTTTAAGAGTTATTTTCTTAAGATATGATTTGTTTAAGAGATATTTTCTTAAGATATGATTTGCCGAAAATTTTTATTAAAATTGGATAGTTTATGCGTTGTTGGCTAAAAAATATAATAATAATAATCATGTCCAATTAGGGACTCCAAATTAATCGATTTTCAAAATTATCGATTAATCGATAATCGAAATTCAAAAAAAATCGATTAATCGAAAAAACGATTAATCGAAAATATTGGATTTATATTTTTTTTTGTATTAATTCTAAGTCATTTACTTGTATAATAAAACTTATTTTTTTCTATAACTGCATGCAGTTTAATATGAACTATCTTAACCCTTACTTTCCCAGTGTCCCACCGGTGGAACATTGATTTAAAATACGTTTTTAATGTATATTTTTCACTCTCTGAAAATTTTTTCTTGAATAAACAGATTCTTTGATATTTTCTGTACTAGATTTAAAAAAAATATAAAATTTAATCATAAATTCCAGCTGGATCTATTCCTGGGAAAGAGAAGGTTAAAAAATAATATTTTAAGAACATTTAGAATATTTTTTTCATCAAATTAACTCTTAATTTTAGTACGGAATACTTAAAAAGAACATGCGTTTTCCGACTCTTTATTTTCAAAAAGAGCTTAAACTCCTGTGATGAATTGAATTATTTATTTCCATCTTTTTGAAAACACACAGTTCATAATCTATTAAGCTTCTAATATTCCTGAAATTTGTCAATTTTCAATCTGAAAGTTGTTCAATTTGGAGCCATGTGTGTATTCTATTGACTATTGATAAATATTTTCCATTAGAAATATTGTATGGTTAAATTAAAACAGACTTTTAAGTTGACCGATCAACACTTCACACCCAACTATTTGAAAGTGTAATATTTTTTGTACTTTTTGTATTGAAAAATTTTCAAATAATTTCCAGAAATATTCAAAACAAACGTTTTAAAACTTCAAATCGGGAAATATAATATTATGTCTGCGATTATGATACTTAATACTTTTTTTATTTAATACAGCAAAGTCTACATGCTACTTAATTTTTGTGCCGCTGTCTTTATGAAAAAGAGATTCAGGAATTCTCCATAACATAATTTTTGAATAAAAACCCGGAAATTATTTTAATTTTTTACGTTTTATAAAAAATTATGTTATAGAGAATTACGTTTTAAAAATATTTCGTAGTGTGGAGATTTTGCTGCAGAACATGAAAGTTAAAAACCATCGTTAAATTTCAAAAAAAAAATAAACTTCTTTCAGAAAAAATATTAAAATGACAAAGTACTTAAAAATCGATTAATCGTTTTAAAAAGTCGATTAATCGTTTTAAAAAGTCGATTAATCGATTAATCGAAATAATCGAAAAATCATCGATTATTCGATTAATCGAATAATCGATTGGGGTCCCTATAATAGGATATTCTACGCTATTACTTCAGATTTTATTTGGTTTTAATTAATTTTTACTTCTTGCTTTGAGTTTCAAAAGTCTAATCAACGAAAAAAATAAAAAAAAAAATAAGGATTTTTATTATAACAATGCAAGAAAACCTCCTTTTTTGTTTTTCGTCATTTTTTTTCGTACAAAGAAAAATTTATTCAAAAATATAAAGCATATTTTTAGAAAACAATTAATTTTACCTTACTACAAACTAATTCAGTTCAATTGTTTTAAAATCTAATGCTTATGCAATCAAAAATACACTATCCTCTTAATAAAAATTAAAAAAAAAAACATATTATATTATCTTATGTTATATTATTTAAAAATTTTCAACTTTTTCCAAAAAATTGTTTTTGGACGAAAATTCAATTTTTTTGTATGAAAATATGTAAAATGGTAAATAAAAACACCAATTTTTCAACAAGCCTAAGATGATGAAAATCGTAGTTCATCTTGATATCAAAAATATTTGGTAGTGTGGAGATTTTGCTGCAGAACATGAAAGTTAAAAACCATCGTTAATTTCAAAAAAAAATAAACTTTTTTCAGAAAAAATATTAAAATGACAAAGTACTTAAAAATCGATTAATCGTTTTAAAAAGTCGATTAATCGATTGGGGTCCCTATGTCCAATATTTCTCCCATACGCTACAAAGGAGGTTGTTCAGCTATTTTTCGTCGGAATTTCGGTAAAAAATCCTTTATTATTAATTTTTCATTGATATTTTATGAGCGTACTTTAGTTATATTTTTATATTACGAAATTTATGAAGTAAAAGGTCAAGAGCACTCTTGAAACTCTTTAAAAACTTTTATCTATTATTGAGGAACTCATTTATTTCCATAAATTAAAATAATGATCTAGACTTTGTTTAATTCATACGTTTCAAATTTTATATTTTTTTTTATAATTCCTGAAATTCAGGAGTTTACTTCTGACTTGGTAGTGGACTTTGACTGAATACTATGTCAGATTTAGGCAGTTGACAAAATAGATTTTATGCGATAAAAATAAAAATTCATGGGGAAACATACCTATTAATTAGAGTTTAGAGAGTGGCATAGTTTTTTCGTCAAAATTCTGTTTTTTTTTTTAATTTATCTCACGGGCGTAAACATTAACCGAATTTAAATATCTGATGTTTTTTGGAAAGCTGATAGTCCCTCATTTATAGTCCGATCATTTTATCTCCGCTTGTCCACCATTGCTTACCAAAACATTGTCTACCATTTTTTACCATTCGATAAAACTTACATTTTTTAATATTTTTTGCCATTTCTTGCCATTCTTTAACATTTTTTTTATATTTCTACTATTTTCTGCCGTTTGAAGTTAATTTTTTCATGAAAAAAATTGTTTTGTGTTTCTAACAGCGTTTTCAATTGTTACCATTTATTAACAATAATAACTTTTATTAACACATTTTTGCTGTTTCTTACCATTTGTGTGTCAACAACTTGAACATTCATTACCATTCATTACCTTTTTCTACCATTTTTTTGACATTGTTGAACATTCTTTAACAATGTTAACAATTTATGTGAAACTTTCGATTTGATGATTCCACCATTTAGGCCGTTTTTTACAATTTTCTGCTGTTTATCCACATTTTCGAAAATAATTTTTTTTTCAGAAATATTTTTTTTTATTTTATTTTATTTTATTATTTACTGCCATTCTTTACAAATATTCACTGTTTTTATACACTTTCTAACATTGTTTGCCATTGATCTTTTGACACGGTTTTCAAGAACAGCTATAAACAAAAATCGAGGTTCCAAGCAAATGAATGATTGGTCCTTTTTCAGGGCTCTTTCAAGCATTTAAAAACATAAATTTCAAAATCTTTCATCGGGGGTTTCACGAATAACTTGAAAAATTAGAATTTGTTCATTTTCTCATATAATTTTAAATAAAACAATTATTTTAACAATATAAAAAAATTCTCGTCCAACGGAAATTCCTTTCAAGGGTTCATTTTATATATTAAAAAAATAAGTTTGGCGTTTCCCGTTTTTTCAAAATTTGTTCGTTTAAAATTTTTATAGCTAATTGAAGTTTCAGAGCAATTTTCCTAAGAGATTCAAAAATAGGGCATCGTGTTTATGGATCTGTGGCCTTACTATGCGTCCAAAACACCAAATATATAGTATTTTTGGATTATTTCTTAGGAAAATTCCCTTATAATTTCCCCTGTTTGTTTGGCCGTATCTAGTCTTTGGTTTTCCACTATTTTTTCGTGAAATTCTTGCCAATGGCCAGAAAATAATCATATCTAGAGGACTTTCTCGGTTTAGAATGCTACGACGAATTTTCTTGGATTTTTAGACGTAAATGGAAATGACTAAAATCTCATGTATAAGTCTATAAATGGAAAATATGTCAATTTCGTGTGGCCGTATCTACTTTTTTGTCTTCCACTATTTTTTCGTGGAATTCGTGCCAATCGACAGAAAATATTTATATCTAAAGGGCTTTCGCGATTTAGAATGGTACGACGAATTTTTCATGGATTTTTAGACGAAAATGGAACTGACTAAAATCCATAGAACACCTAGAAGTAATATAGAAGAAAATTTTTGAAGCAAATTTTTTTGCTGCATCGTATTGGCATTGGAACAAATTAAGATTCATACACGTACCTTTTGTATGATGCATAAAAAGCTGCATCGTAGTTTTGAAAAAAATTATATTCTAATGCAACTACGATGCAGCACATACAAAACTTGATTTTTTTAAAAAAAATTGTCAAAAGCAAAAAAACTTAATTATTTCGATCTTTTTGTAACATACGGCACTTCATTATTTTTATTAAATTTTGATTAATAATTATTTATCTTTTCGTCATTTATTCACATATCTCTCGTCAAGCATTTCGATGAATGATCATCCTAGTCAAGTTTCTTAATTTTTGTGATATTTGTCTATAATGTCTATTAAGAGTAATTTTCCCAAGATATCGAACGATTAGGTATACTTTTTCCACAGAAAAATTTTGATCGATGCGAGGGTATGATTTTCCGAAAATATAGATTAAAATTAGATGATTTGCGCAAACAAAACTAAAAAATAGTGAACTTTGACTGAATGGCGGCCATTTGAAGTAGGGCAGAATTTGGCAATTGAGAAAATCGACAAAATGGATTTTGCTTTTAAAAAATTTTTTTTCTATGTGCAAAAAAATAAAAATTATGGGGAAAAATACCTCTTAATTAGAGTGTTTTTTTAAATCCAAGTTGAAGGTTTTTTGGTGAAAGATGAGGGAGTGGCATCGTTTTTTCGTCAAAATTCTGCTATTTTTAAAAATGAGCTCACGAGCGTAAACATTAACCGATTTTAAAGATCTGATGCTTTTTGGAAAGCTGAAAGTCCCCTCTTTCTAAAAATATATAGGTTCTTCTTTGGCAATGGCCTGTGAATAGCTCAAATTTTCAGTTGAAAGTTTTTTTAGGGCAAATCACGCAAATTTTCTCACAAAACACGCTATAAACACATGAAGGTGTTAAGATAAAACAAAAATTTCTTCTGCAAAAATGTAGCTTATTTTATCCTGAACAAAGTTGCCATACATCACTTTTGTCCTTTTCATACAAAAAAACTGAATTTTGTGAGCAAAACCGAATAAATGTAATATTTAAAGAATGCTAAACAACACATACCAATATATCTGTTATTTCTAACTTATTGATTTTAAAAGCACTTATAAAAGAAATACACCTATAGTGTATTCGGCAAAGTTGTAGAAAATTAATAGTTCTTTAACTTTTTTTTGGGTAACTTGAATGGTTTTCATACAAAAAAAATGAGTTTTCATCAAAAAACCTAAAATTTGATACAAAATTACGCTAAATTTGAGCTTCTTTCTCTATTTTCTATGAGATTAATTGGAAAAAAGTTAAAGTATATTTTGCAAAAATGCTGTCCTGACTATGCTGAATAAAGTTGTCATACACCGCTTTTGTTGATTTCATACGGAAATCTCAATTTTCAATCAAAAAGGATTAATTAATGATAAATATTTAAAATTTAATGAAAAAGCTTGTTAGAATGCCTCTATTTCAAGAAAATAAAAAAAAAACTTTTCAATTATATGAAATCAACAAAAGTGGTGTATGACAACTTTATTCAGCATAGTCAGGACAGCATTTTTGCAAAATATACTTTACACTTTTTTCCAATTAATCTCATAGAAAATAGAGAAAGAAGCTCAAATTTAGCGTAATTTTGTATCAAATTTTAGGTTTTTTGATGAAAACTCATTTTTTTTGTATGAAAACCATTCAAGTTACCCAAAAAAAAGTTAAAGAACTATTAATTTTCTACAACTTTGCCGAATACACTATAGGTGTATTTCTTTTATAAGTGCTTTTAAAATCAATAAGTTAGAAATAACAGATATATTGGTATGTGTTGTTTAGCATTCTTTAAATATTACATTTATTCGGTTTTGCTCACAAAATTCAGTTTTTTTGTATGAAAAGGACAAAAGTGATGTATGGCAACTTTGTTCAGGATAAAATAAGCTACATTTTTGCAGAAGAAATTTTTGTTTTATCTTAACACCTTCATGTGTTTATAGCGTGTTTTGTGAGAAAATTTGCGTGATTTGCCCTAAAAAAACTTTCAACTGAAAATTTGAGCTATTCACAGGCCATTGCCAAAGAAGAACCTATATATTTTTAGAAAGAGGGGACTTTCAGCTTTCCAAAAAGCATCAGATCTTTAAAATCGGTTAATGTTTACGCTCGTGAGCTCATTTTTAAAAATAGCAGAATTTTGACGAAAAAACGATGCCACTCCCTCATCTTTCACCAAAAAACCTTCAACTTGGATTTAAAAAAACACTCTAATTAAGAGGTATTTTTCCCCATAATTTTTATTTTTTTGCACATAGAATAAAAATTTTTTAAAAGCAAAATCCATTTTGTCGATTTTCTCAATTGCCAAATTCTGCCATACTTCAATTGGCCGCCATTCAGTCAAAGTTTACTATTTTTTAGTTTTGTTTGCGCGAATCATCTAATTTTAATCTATATTTTCGGAAAATCATACCCTCGCATCAATCAAAATTTTTCTGTGGAAATGGAATTCGATATCTTGGGAAAATTACACTTAAGGTCGTTACAAAAATTTAATTTTTCCATAATTTAAAACAATTAACTTTGCTAAACTATATCTACAATTTTCGTCTTCGTTGTCATTATTCCCACACTACAAGTTTCTCATATTTTTTAGGATCACCAAGGTTTAAAAACTTTAAAGAATTTTCCGTGGCAGTACAAATCTTAGTAATATCCGATTAGTTATCGATCCCAAAATGCTTATTGATCCAAAAGGTCTAAAATTTTCCAATTATTCTGGTTTTGCTTTTCAATTTTGGAATTTAGGACGAAAATACACTTAAAAAACATTATAAATATAATATTTTACAAGTAATTTTACTTTTTTATTTGAGATATTATTTTTTTAAATGTGCTTTGAATATTTTTAAAAATTACATAATGCATACAAATAAAATCCATTTATTAAAAAAATCAAGTTTGCTGCATCGTAGTTACATTAGAATATAAAAATTTCAAAACTACGATGCAGCTTTTTTATGCATCATACAAAAGGTACGTGTATGAATCATAAATTGTTCCAATACCAATACAATGCAGCAAAAAAATTTGCTTCAAAAATTTTCTTCTATTTTACTCTAATACATAATTTCAACTTAAAGGGGAAATGACTCTTTTCCATACAAATTTCATTATTTCATAAAACAAACACGAATCAGTGAATTTAAAATTTCAAAGTGGAAAATAATCAGGATTGAAAAATCTTTTTGACGTGTTTTGGGATTTCTCAAAGCAATCACATCGATTTTATTTTGTTAAGCTGTGTTATATATTGTAGTGCTTGTAACATATTTTGTTGTGACAACTACATATGTATTAGTATTTTTTAATATTAGAAAAAAATAATAAAAAAAATTAAATAAAAATAAAAAAAATGAATCAATATTATGCCATGTCTTAATTAACACGTTATCCGACAAAAAATCGGATATGTCGTTATCTGACAGATAACTACTCAAATATCCCATACAAAATGCATAGAACGCTATCTCACTTTCAACACAGATATCAGATATCTGACTAGATATCCGCGTAAACACCTGATTCATGCGTGAATTTTTATTCCACTTTCAGTTGAAGTTTTAAGACCGCGTAGCGTCCGAACGGTTCATCTGAGACCCAAAGTATGTTCTAGACTAATGTTCGTATTCAGTGTGGGAGTGTTTATGGATCAAAAAAAATTAGGGTGTCCATACAAAAAAATAGGGTGAGCATGAAAAACTCGATTTTCCAAAAATTTTCCAAGGAAATGGAAATTTTTTTTCATGCCAAAATGTTTGTCTCATCATTCTGAGCAACTTTGCCGAAGACACCCCATACCTAAATCAAACAGGAAACATTTTCTTCAAACCAATTTTCTTTTTTAAATCAATTCTATTTACAATGCAAAAAAAATTAAATGGATAAATGATGAAAAACGCAAGAAATTTTCCAAAAAAAGCTTTTAGTGTTATTTTCCCAAAGTACTAATTGAAAATTATAAGGTTTTTATAATTTTTTGGGGTTTTGGGCTTGCTTGACACCAAAAAGGGCAAAATAAATGCAAAAAAACAGTTTTTTTTTACAAAACTACTTGAGTAAAAATCCTCAAAAAAAAATAAAATTTGATTGAATATTAAACATCCTCAGAACTTCAGCTTCAACTTTGTAGAAGATTATTTTCATGTATTTCTAATATTTCACTCCATTTTTAGCCACCAAAACTCATGCAAGAACCATAAAAACAAAAAAATCCTTGTTTTTTGCCCTGTTTTACGATTTTTAATACATTTAGAACAACAATTTTATATCAAAACTGAAGATAATTATCAATTATCGAGATTGAAACGTAAAAATTTAAACTAAAAAAAAAATATTTTGCAAAATTTTTTAATTATGTAAAAAAAAATTTAAAAAACAAATGAAAATTTAAGCCCCATAGTCTAAATTTATAGGTTTCAATGGCGAAAATTGATAATTATCTTCAGTTTTGATATAAAATTGTTGCTCTAAATGTATTAAAAATCGTGAAATAGGGCAAAAACCTCGAATTTTTTTGTTTTTACGGTTCTTGCATGAGTTTTGGTGTCTAAAAATAGAGTGAAATATTAGAAATACATGAAAATAATCTTCTACAAAGTTGAAGCTGAAGTTCTGAGGATGTTTAATATTCAATCAAATTTTATTTTTTTTTGAGGATTTTTACTCAAGTAGTTTTGTAAAAAAAAACTGTTTTTTTGCATTTATTTTGCCCTTTTTGGTGTCAAGCAAGCCCAAAACCCCAAAAAATTATAAAAACCTTATAAATTTCAATTAGTACTATTTAATACGCGTCGAATAAGCCTAAGATGAGCTTTTTCTGAAAAGTTTTTGCCTGTTTTCCAAGCGATCAAAAAAAGCCAGTTTTTAAAAAAATTCAACCTCTTATTTCATCACTTTTTAGTGCAAAAAAAAAAATTCCAGATAAAAAATTTTCATAATTTGGCTTGGTCTTTATGGTTCAGCAGTCCATTTGGGAATATAACACTAAAAGCTTTTTTGGATAATTTCTTGCGTTTTTCATCATATCTGATCAGCTGTTAATTTTTTGTAGTTAAGACAGGCACAGATATCTATGTCGGATATCGATATCCGAGGTCAGATATCTCGTTAATTAAGACATGGCAATAATTGATTACAGAAGATTAGATGAAATGTTAAATAAAAAATTGAATAAATTTTAACTGATATTATTTTTATCCTAGATAACAATATGAAATGCAGAAAAAAGAATTTTTTTTAAAAGTAGCCAAAAATTAAACAAATACCATAATTTTACATATATTTTTTTTCTACGAATTTTTATCATCTTGTAAATAGTACAAGTATAAACTGTACAATAGTATAAACTGGTTGTAGACGCTTCTCTCATATTATTTAGTAAGCGCTACACAGAATACTGTCAATTTTACCAGATTTTATGTTGCTACTCGGGATATATCTGGTTGCCTACGCAGGGGATTTAAAATTTTTATAGTAAAATTAACGAGATTTGTAATTGTATATTTCATAAAAACAACTGCCAAAATCTGCCATATTTCAAATGGCCGGCATTCAGTCGAAGTCTACTATTTTTTAGTTTTGTTCGCGCAAATTATCTAACTTTAATCTATATTTTCAAAAAATCATACCCTCACATCGAATAAAATTTTTCAGTGGAAATGGAACTCGATATATTGGAAAATTACTCTTAAGGCTCAATTGAATGAACCACTGTGAAGTTTTTTCCGATTTTTTTTTTTACTTAATAGTCGGAAAAATTAGGGTGTCCATTTACGTTGAGAACAAAATCAAACAACTTGGAAAATGGTCGAAAACATCGGAAAACAAGGCACAGTTCACTTATAACCAAAAGACAGGTTCCATACAAATGAGTGATTAGATTATTTTCTAGACCCTTTCAGGACTTCAAAAAATCCAACTTGATCGGGGGTTTTAAGAAAAACTTGAAAAATTAGAATTTGTTCATTTTCTCATATAATTTTAAATAAAACAATTATAATAATAAAAAAATCGTCGCCAAACGGTAATTCCTTTGAGAAGCTCGTTTTTTCAAAATTTGTTCGTTTAAAAGTTTAGTTTTTATAGACAATTGAAGTATTAGAGCAATTTTCCTAAGAGATTCAAAAATAGGGCATCGTTTTTATTGATCTGTGGCCTGACTATGCGTCAAAAACACCATATATACAGTATTTTTGGAAAGCTTGGACAATTTTCTTAAAGAATATAGTAATTTGCTAATTTTTCGGATCCAGCTCTAACCTAGATAAGGATGTTTCAAGTGAAAAAACAACACTTTTCTTGTAAAAGAGTACATTTTAAGGCTAATTTAGTCCAATAATTCATATATTTGGAAAGCTTGAACAATTTTTTTAACCCATTTCTAACCTACTTAAGGGTGTTAGTAAAGTAGATTAATGTTGTAAATTAATTTATTGAAATTTCACATAAAAGTACCGTAAAATGTACCCGTTTACAAGAAATGTGTAGTTTTTTTCACTTTGAATCAATTGCAATTACCATATTCTTTAAGAAATTGTCCAAGCTTTCCAAAAATACTATGTATTTTGTGTTTTTGACGCATAGTCAGGCCACAGATCCATAAAAACGATGCCCTATTTTTGAATCTCTTAGGAAAATTGCTCTGAAACTTCAATTAGCTATATAAGTCTTGAAAAAACAGGAAACGCCAAACTTATTTTTTTAATGAGCCCCTCAAAGGAATTTCCGTTTGGCGTTTTGTTAAAATAATTGTTTTATTTAAAATTATATGAGAAAATGAACAAATTCTAATTTTTCAAGTTATTCGTAAAACCCCCGATCAAAGATTTTAAAGTTGGGTTTTTGAAGTCCTGAAAGGATCTAGAAAATAACCTAATCATTCGTTTGTATGGAACCTCGATTTTAGTTTTTAGCTGTTCTTGAGAACCGTGAAAAGAAATTGTCAGAAAAATCGGAAAACTCGAGAAATTGTCGGAAAAATGCCTTTTTTTGGTTCATTCTTCCACTCTAAAATATTTGTCCTCCACTATATTTACGTATAGTTTGCTGCAAAAGTTCCAGGAAAGTCTAAAGAGGTAAAAAAAATACCAACCCTCTAGAACAAACTTTTCCAGAAAAATGGTCAAAACTACGAAAAATCGAAAAAATACGCATTTTTGGTTCGTTGTTCCACTCTATAATTTTTGTCTTCCACTATATTTACGTCTACGTCTTACAAAAAATGGTCAAAAGTGCGAAAAATCGGAAAAATGCCTGTTTTTGGTTCATTGTTTCACTCTAAAATTTTTGTCTTCCACTATTTTTACGTCTAGTTTGCTGCAAAAGTTCCAGGAAGGTCTAAACATGAGAGGTAAAAAAAAATATAGACCCGTTTCGAACAAAATTTTCTGAAAATGGTCAAAACTGCGAAAAATCTGAAAAAACATCACAGTGGATTGAATGAAACAAAATAACAAGTTGATTAAATATCAGCAATACTAGACCACTATAAGTATTATAAGTGTATAATTACCTATTTTTCTCATTGAATACATATAATGAATAACCGGCTCTATTTTGTAAAGTTTTCTTAAGTTGCGGAAGTTTATCAAGCAATGTATTTTTTTTATTAATAGAAGTATCATCACTGTTATTCAATATATCTTGAAGATTCTTCAAATCTATTACAGGTCGTTGACCATAAAAGTTTACGTTATTTTTATCATCTAATCCAATTTGACAGTCAGCATATAGTTCATTAGTTTTGTAGTTAGTACAATTTTTTGGTTTTATAATTTTGTCATAATATCTGCTTTGAATGCTTGAAGGTGAACAATCTGATGTAACTGGAAAAAATTACGTTTCAAATTATTATTAAATCAATGTCAAAATTAAATATATTTCTTTTGTTGATTTTTTGACATAGTCTACCCTTGCAGGCAAAAACAACGACATATTTAAATTGCAACATAATTTAAAGAAAATAGGGGAAAATTCAAAAAATTATTATATATTAAAAAAAAACACTAAATTTGTGTTGGTAACAGAGAGTTTTCAAACTCTAAAAAATACCCAGTTAAAAACGCACTACAAAGAAGGAAATAAGGTTTAAAAGGAAAATCTAATGAGAAAATCAGATATATAAATTTTATCAATCTAGAATATTCTAAAAATCATATAGATGCTAATTTTTTTCTTGCAATTATGATGATTTATTCTTTTACTCTTCACATTATCTTTCACCTTTCAATAGATAAAATATTTTAACTCAATCACAATGTTTAAATGTTTAAATTGATTTAATCCTTGATTTAATACGACTTTCCGTTCGAAAAATTGAATACACTATTAAGTACACATCAAACTAATACATAGAACAAAAAAGAAAAATGAACATAAATTTGAATTTTTGGTGATTTGAAATTTTGATTGATACGAATAATTGTGATTGGAAATTGTAATATTTTTATAACAAACTTTTAAATAATAATGTGACTTAAAACTAAAAATTGGCCAGTTAAGAGTTAAACTTTGATTTTCTCATCAGATTTTCTTTTTAAACCTTATTTCCTTATATTTAGTGCGTTTTGATTTAACTGGGTATTTTTTAGAGTTTGAAAACCAACACAAATTTGTTGTAATTTTTAATAAATCTATAATTTTATAAGATTTTAAAGTTTTATATATATATATTTTTTTGGTGTTTATAAATAAATATATACAAAAGGAATAATTTTATAATATTATTTCATGTTTATATTAATCTCATTATTAGAAATATGAAGAAAAAATTGCATGCAATTTTTCAGTTGTGTTTCTTGAAAAATGGCGGATGAGATATGATTTTTTTCATCATTTTAAAAATGCAAAATAAATATATTATATATAAGAATTAAAGAAACTTATTGAATACTCCACGTAATATATGTTTTTTTTTGTTTTATTTAAAGGACATAAAAAATTAAAATAGGGTAAAATACCCAATACCCGACCAGTTAAGAAATTTTCATTTTCATTTCAAATTTTGAAGTAGATCGGGGATACTTAATTTTTTTATTTATGGATTTAATAAAACTTGAAAAGCGTTTTAATCAATAACTTAACAAATTTTTTGATATTTTAAAGAAAAGGTTAATTTTATGAACAATCAAAATAAATGTACTTAAATCACTAATAACCGGCCATCAACTTTAAAAACCGGCCATTTAAGTTTTAATACCCGGCCATCAATTTTGATGTTATTTTAAGTGAAAAATAGCTATTTATTGAATGAAGTTTTGTTTTTCTTTGCAATTTTTTGATTTTTTTGTGATATTTTAGCGAAAATGTCATTAATATTGGTTAATTAAGAGCAAATAAAAAAAAATCGTTCAATAAGAATTTGACAGCCAGAATGCTTGTGCTTGAGAAAACCATCACTTGTTCAAAGTTGTTTATATTAAAGTTTATCGAGATTTTTAAAGTGAAAATGTCTTTATTTTAGTTTTTATATTTGATTGCAACGTTTTAAATACATTTTACAATATTTGAAGCAACAATTTTCGTGCTTTCCTCTTAAAAAGTTATGGCCGGGTTATGGAAATCTTTAAAATTTTGGTTTGAATTAACGGCCACTCAATTAAAGTATTAAAAATAATGAAACAGATAAATTTATGGCGATAATTCACAAACTTAATTGTTTTTCTGTGTAATTGAAATAAAAAAAAAATTAAAAATTGAAAGATTTCAAAAAAAAATTAAAATAAACAAATTTGACTCCCTTATATTTTTTATAAGTAACTGTCAATTTTCTAGATTCCCGCCATTTAATATTTTTTAATTGGATATTTAGTTAATAAAAACTATATAAATGTTATTTTTAACAATTAAAATTCAAAGATAAAACATTGAACTTTAAAATTAATAACTTTAGAGTGAACCATCTATTATAAGCGGATAAACAATTTCATGATTTTATGAATGAAAATTTATCAAAAAATTATGAAAGAACCATTCTAAGTAATTATTTCTGTCGATAAAAAGTCACTTGCTACAGAAATTATTTTTTATTTATTAAATATTAGTGAATTAAAATTTATTTCAAACATTCAATTATGAGCGGACAATCTTTTATTGGCATCATTCCATTCAAATAAAGGCACTGCCAAAATGCGATGAATAATTTTATGACCTCTATTTTTCTTCATGATTCCATTTTTTATTCACAGATTTTGTAAAGATTTTTTCATCTTATTGGGGTTAAAATTTCACTTTTAATGATTTTTTTAACAAGAATGAGCATTTAATAATGATTTGTTTGTGTGATCAAAGGAAAAAAATGATTTTCATTTTTAAAATATGTATGAAGTAAAATACGAGACTTAGAAATATAATTTGGCCATAAAATTTTACATCGCATAACTGACGTTTTTAAATAATTTTATTTTGATTGCCGTATTTAAATTTCAAAACTAAATTTTATCTCGAAATCAAATATATTTCTTGTAAAAGTCAACTTAAAAGAAAGATAATTTAGTGATTAATTAAATAGTGTTACTATCATCAACATAAAAAAAGAAAAATCAACGAAAACTGATGATGCCAATAAATGATTGTTTTAGAAAATTTAAAGTGCATCAATATTTTCATTGAATTATGAATTATAATTTACATTAGTTTTAATTTTCATTAATAAAAAACTATTCGTTTTAACTAAAAGTGATTAAATATTAATAAAACAATTCAAATTAAAGTGATATTTCAAATTGAAAAGTTCAACAACCATTCCGATGATTCTATTAAAATCTCGTGAAAGTGTAACTTTTATGAATATTTTGCATAATATATCAAATAATTAAAGAGTTATTTCACAAAAAGTCAACAAAAAATATTTGAAATTGAATTGCCGTATAAAAATATCAGTTGAATTAAATTTTCATTCATAAAATTAGTTATTTAATAGAACGCCAGATTTGGATTGACTAACAATTCGATTGGTTACTCTATTTGTAAAATAAAGCTTAAATCTTTTCATATTTTACATTTCACAATTGATATGGCCGGTTATTGGAACTAGGCCGGCATTCCACGTTTTACCCTATTTAAAAATAATAATAATAAAGTCATTCGCAGTAGATAGATACAAATCATGCTAGACAAGAATATTCGCGTTAAATCAAAAAAACATGATTTTCAAATTAATGCATTATTGTGTTGATATTGGCTATTTAATTTATTAAACTATGTGATTTTCACGTAATTTAGACTTTGTTCTTTTGATTAACATGAACATTTTAACAAATAGAATTAAACTTCATTCATATTTTTGCCAATGAAAATTTTAATATTCTTAACTTCGCACTAGACCACGACACCATCCTACATTAAAGTTGTTTAGTTTTTCGAGGTGAAAATTTTGGTATAGAAAATACAGCTCCTTACGTCTTTAGGGTTGTACCGTAGGTCCATTTTTTTGTATCCGGACGCCATTTTTTTTTTAGCGTGGAACCATCTACGTCAAAAATGATGATTATTTGTAGAAGAAACTAGGGGTCTATTTTGATCGACAACAGAGATATCGGCGTTACCGACAAACCCACGAAGAAATATGAAAGGTTATAACATAGGGGAAACTTGGCTGGCTTCATTACATGCCTTTATTTCAATAATTGGAATACTAATTAAAATTCTTAAAATGCAAAAAGTTTCAGTTCTTCAATAGATTTAAACTAAATAAATATGACATTCATTGTCAAATAATGAGTTTCAGTAAATAATTTTTATTTGTCTGCTCTTATGGCCCTTTTTATGAATATCAACGTCAAAATAATGTATTTTTATTACGGAAATTTACAAATTCAAACAAAATTTGTGTTTATCTGTGTTGTAGCAATGGAAAATTCAGTTCCGTCTTTCACTGCTGTTATTTGACAGGTTGGATGACAGCAGATTTGTTTATTCGTGCTTGAGAAGAAACAAAAAGCTAAATTTTAAAGCTCAAAATGTATTTTATTATTAGAAACTCATTAATTTGTAGCTAGATTTGTTTGATTAAATTTAACCTTAATTTATTATACCTAATGAACTACCCATACTGGTAAAGAAGCCAACCCAGAATTTTTGAAAATTTTAAATTTTCACTTTTTGCAATTAATTAAATTTATTTTTCAATAAAGCCAAAATGTGTAATGTAAAACTTTTTTCAGAAAATAATAGAGGATCGTTAATGAATATTTAGGTGCAAACATGTTCATGTCAAAGTAGAAAATTCGTTGATTTTTTTTTTTGCTTCAAAGTTTACATAATGAAGGTAGCCAAGTTTCCCCTATTACACATAAAAAAAACATCAACAAACGAAAAGAATGGAACATAAATTTTCTCGTTCGCAAAATTGATTAATTTTAAATAGTTTGAACGCGTTACGTAAATTTTTCCCTATAACGAAATCAATCTATAACGAAACTCCCCGATAACGAACAAAAAATTCATCACATAGCGAATTCAAACAAAAATAACTACAAAAACTATTTAATTTAATTTTTATTATTAAATTTCTTAAATATTAAACTCAGAAAAAAAGAAAATTAAAGGTAAAAACACAATAAACTATTTTTTTAATATATTTTTTAATGTAAGAATTTTATGATAAATATGAACATTAATCATAATATTATAGTATTTATTCACTTTAAATACGAATATTGTTGATTTACTGTGACTTCAAGTGCTTAACTTTTAGGTATGCGCTTCGTGTACACTACATAGGCTAGCGTTGGTTAATTTTTATTTTGTGTGAGTGTATACGTAGCGCATATCTAAAAGTTAAGCACCTGAAGCCGGCCTTAATCATGAAATCTCAAGTTAAATATCGCAAAATAATTGATTTTTCTCTTAATTGAAAAATATTTTTATTGCACTCTATTTGTTTTAATGAATGAATTTCAGTTTGACGTGCATTTCGTTATGTAATGTATTCTTCCCGTCATGAGCTGTTTTATATTTCGTTAAATGGAAAAATGTACGTATTTTTTATAATACTTTTTTATTTAGTTACATTGACCATCTTTTACTTTATCTGATCCATGGATAACCGGCATCACCAAGAAGTTTTCCATTATCAAAATCACCTCTACTGAAGCAGGCTTTCAATCGAAAATAAATGTTACACGGTAAAAACAAAACTTGCCGTAAAACTTGCCGTATACAGCAAGTTGTTGCCGTATACGGCAACTCTACGGCAAGTTTTTGAACTTTGTACTACAGAATTTTCAGTATTTGAAATGTGATATTTTGATAAATATTTGTCGTAGAAAAAATTCTAAATATGTTTTGGAAACAACAGAAAAACATCTTTTAGAATCTTATACAACATTTTAATTTTTGTAAAAAAAATTTGAGCTTTAGAGCGAAAATTGTAAATTTTTGATACAAATTTCAAGAAATTGATGCAAATCGAACAATATGTGTTGGTGTTTTCTCATATTTTGTTCGTTAGAAGGAAAAAGTTTTATCATAAAAATACAGTTGACAGAAAGCTATGAATTTACATTACTAGCTTTTTCCATTTTTAGTGATATTAATATTAGTTTTCCACATTCAAAATTGAAAAAGGGTCAACTGATCCCTGCCGAAACGTTTAATGGTAAGAGATGTATGTGATGTGAATGAAAATTTTATATTGTATTTACAATTCAGATATAGGGTGTGTTAACAAAGTTGTTAAAAATCATGAGAAGAAGAAATTTGGGTATGAAAATTTTCCATTTTCCCGGAAAATTTCGGAAATTTGCACCTGGTCACCCCACTTTTTTGTATCGACACCCTACAGTTTTTTGATCCATAAACACTCCCACTTTGAATGCAAAAATAAGTCTAGAGCATACTTTGGGTCTCAGATAAACCGTTTTACGCGGTCTGGAAGAAAATAGCGCGAATATAAGAGACAACTTCTAATAAAAAACTCAGTCCAAAATCTAATGATATTCTATTTTCTTCTGAAGTTTACCAAATTCAAAAATTACAAGTTCTTTGAAAGTGAACTCAAAAACGAAAAACAAGTGAAAAAAATATCAAAATCTAGAACTTGTCCAATTTTTGTTCTGAATAATCTATCAAACATTGTTCTTATCAAAAATTGCACAAGTTCTAGATTTTGATATTTTTTTCACTTGTTTTTCGTTTTTGAGTTCACTTTCAAAGAACTTGTAATTTTTGAAGTTGGTAAACTTCAGAAGAAAATAGAATATCATTAGATTTTGGACTGAGTTTTTTATTTTTTATTTTTAAGTGTTACTTTTGATTTATAACACTCAAAATCATTCGATGCATATTATTAATTTTTAACTTATTAATGACTTCCTTTTTAGAAGTTACACTGAATACAATAGACATCTTGTAACAAATATTAAATGCATTAATTTGTTGTTTGTACATAAAGCACATTCCTTTAAGAGTGACATTGTGATGAATGTGAATGGAAAATGACTTGTATGAGAAAAATTTTTTTCCTGTTCGTTTTAGGTATATGGTGTCTTCTGCAAAGTTGCTCAGAATGATGAGGCGGAAATTTTGGCATGAAAATAATTTTCCATTTTCTTGGAAAATTTTCGGAAAATCGGTTTTTTAATGGTCACCCTATTTTTTTGTATGGACACCCTAATTTTTTTATAGCCTATGTTACCCGGGCTTTGAATGGGTAAATATGCCTAGAACATACCATGGGTCTATTTCGAACCGTTTAGCCGCAATCGTGGAAGAAACTTTTTTTGTGCATAAAATACAAAGAAGAACTTGTAATAAAAAGGTCTACTTATTTCAAACTAAAAGATTATTGCATTAAAACAGGTGTTAAAAATGAATTTTAACGTTATTAATTTATCGTTTATCCGAGATAAAAATTTCTTATCAAATAGATATCATATGTTTCTAATCAAAAATAATAACAATGTCTTTGAACTTGCAAGAAATATTGTGCAAATATATTTAATAAGTGAAAAAAAAATAATGATAGCAATGAAATGACTCCAAAAATAAGTTTGACGTTTCTATGTTTTCAAAAGTGATCGTTTAAAATTTTTAGAGTGAATTGAAGTTTCAGAACAATTTTCCTCAGAGAATCAAAAATAGGACATCGTTTTTTGGACTCATTTCAAGTGGAAAAAAAACGGCAGAGATCATTTTTTGACATTTTTACATTTTTTTTAAATAAATGTCAAATTATAACTTTTTATTTTAATTATACTATTCAATATTCAAACTTAAAATAAATGATAAAAGTTTGTATTAAAATTATACACAGTACTTTTAAAATTTCTTAAAATGGGAAAAACTTAATTTTAGTCCAATAATTCATGAGGGAGCACATCACAGTAAACTAAAACTGACCAAAAATACTGAAAATGCACTTTTAGTAATTTTGGCCAATTTAGGCTCACTGTGGCGAGTCTTCTTCAGAATTAAATGGACTGGTTATAATTATACTATAATATATACTAATATAAATATATATAATATATTTATTTAGTACTGTGTGTAATTTTTGTACAACAGTTTGTAACTTATTTTTAGTGGGTCCCTTATTATGCCAACTAAATAATAAAATATAGTTTGAACATTCCTAAGCATAATTCAATTTAAAAAAGTTATATTTTTGTCCTTTAAATACAGTGATAATAACGAAAAGTGCATTTTTAGCAATTTTGGCCAACTTTGGACCCCTGTGGTGGGTCCCCCCGAGGACTGAATAAGTTGACTATAATTTTCCTGGAAAGATACATATTTCCTTGAATTCTATTCAACATTTCTGGTCCGTTTTTTTTATACTGTGCGACGTGGATACTGTCAATACGATGAAAAGGCTGCGAAATATGAAGTGATATGTTTAGGCTGTAAAAAGAGGGTATCCAACAGACAGACCCGGTATCATAAGCAAGTCATGTCAGATTATTAATTTCTGATTTTTTTTCATGTGATTATTATGTTATATTTAATATGAAGTATAATAATTCTGAAGAATTATTTTGAACTTTTAAACGTTTAAATGTTTACAGGGACTTCTAAGTCCCTGAAGCTTGGATTAAGTTGTCGATTTAAAGACAGGATGAAGGTTATATCTAAAAATTCTTCTCGGGAGTCAATTAACAATGTAGTGCACAAATATAATTTTGCATGCAAAAACATTGAAATTTGAAGAAAACCCGTATTTTGCGGTCATTTTTCATAAAATATTGTGAGTTTCGTACGTTTTTCAGGTATACTCTTCAGAAAAATTGTAGTTCTTATTCAGAGTTAAATTTTTTCATACATCACATTGTCTGTTTTCATACAAATATTTCGACTTTTTAGCAAAATAAAATTAGATGCTCATTTCAACATGCACAGACAGGGCTTTTCAAAACTAATCGGAATAGTTTTTCAGAAATATGTGTCTTATGTTGAAAGCCTTAAAAATTATGTTTTGATACGCAGTGATTGCAATTCTGTTTAAGTTATTTACAGCCCGAGTGCATTCATAATACGAATTTTTGTTCTAACCAGCCTGTACTGCACAAAAAACACACTAAGGAGAACTTGCAAAAGTTTGAATTTATTAATGGACTATTTTTAGTTATTTCGATTCAAGAAAAAAGTATTGTTTTAATAAATAGATCAATTTTTATTAAAAGAAATTGAATTTATCATGAGAAATAATATTTTAAATTATTGAATTTAATTTTTTTTTATTGCGCCATATGTGCAAATGTCAGAAAAAATGGTCGCCAATAATGATAAAAATTAAGGAGAAATAATTATATTTCGCTCAAAATTGTTATAATTTTATCAAATTTAGACTTCTAGAGAAAAATTTTAAACCTATCTTTTTTTATTTTATGCAAAAAATCAAGTCAAAAGTATAATGCTAGTTGAGAGCGGAGCAGTGAACCCATTGGAACACTTACCTTATTTGTCGGAATTTCTGATTCCATCATCTTGATTTAGGTGTGTGGTTAAGAATTGGAAGGCTTAGAATTTAGTTTTTAAAAAAAAACTTTTGTTAAATTAATTTGAGCACATATTTTTAAAAAAAAATTTCAAATTTTGCAATTTCTCATTAGTGTGTTTTTAGCGCAGTTCAGGTCGATTTGAATGCACTCGTGCTGTTTGATCATCTGTTTGGATCAATTTTTTTACACAATAACTTAAACATAATTGCAATAATTGCGTATCGTACATAATCTTTAAGACTTAAGACATTAGACACAAAGTTCTGAAAAACTATTGCGATTAGTTTTAAAAATTCAGTGTCTGTCCGTGTTGAAATGAGCATCTAATTTAATTTTGTTAAAAAATTCGAAATTTTTGCATCAAAACAGACAAGGTGATGTATGAAAAAGTTGTACCTCTGAATAGGAGCTTCAATTTTGCTGAACAAAGTATACCTGGAAAACCTACAAAACTCACAATTTTTTATGAAAAATGACCGCAAAATACGGGTTTTCTTAAAATTTCAATGTTTTTCATGCAAAACTTAATTTTTGCAATACATTGTTGAGAAAAATTTTTAGTTTTAACCAAAATCTACATTTTTGCTGTGCACTTTGCACATTGGAATCAAATATTTTCTTATGAAAATCCATTTTTTAAGTAGAAGACTTTATCAGCAATAAGGAAATAAAAGGGAAAAACACAAAAATCGCTCTAACTTTTTTTTTTTGGCAATGCAGGATTTTAATATTCTGGATGATGAACCTCCTCGACATGCCTGACAATGCTGCATTTACAGATTTTATGGTGGCCACTTTAAAATTTCGTCGATTTTGGCGAACCGTGACGTGACATCGCTGGTTACATAGTTTTGTCTGCTTGGTATTTGTATTGTGAAACTTCTGTCAAATATATATTTTGGAGTTATACATCGTTTACCCTATATGTCGACAGTGTTCGGGCGGTCGACATATCGCGTGGTTGACTTATCGAGTTATAGATTTAAAAATAAAACCGTTGATTAACATTGCAGAAACATGAATATTGGTATTTTGACACATATCAACATATTTAAGAAGAGCTTCTGCCAATTCTGAATATTTTTGTTTGCCTTATCTTTAACGTTTAAAATAATTTTTGTTTAAATTTGTAATATTATATACTTTTTTAATCATGCCGGATATTGTGCTGTGTAGGATGTTATATTTTTCTGAAATTTCCTTAATTATCATTCCATCCTGGTAATCTTTAATAATTTTCACTTTTGTTTCATATGTTTTCGTTGTTAATCTACGTTTGAATTGTTTTTTTAAATAAAATTATCGCAAAATTATTGACTGTTTACTTTTTGTTTGATTTTTGACATGTCGACTTACAGTAGATGTTGACTTAACGCGTTGTCGACATATAGAGTAAACGATGTATTCTGGTAACGATATAAAAAAAGTATGAATATTCTTGTTTTTGTATGAAAAAGTCACCATCAGAACTATTTAATGAAAAATTGTAATTAAATCGCGCTTTTAGGCTCTGTATCTTTAAAAGTTTTAGGTGTCTTTTACCAAAATCAAAATAAAACGATTGCTGGATATAAAAGCTACAGAATCATAACAAAAAAATAAACAATTATCACGTCCCAATACTAAAAAAAAGTAAAAAAAGTATTGGTAACAGAGAGTTTTGAAACTCTAAAAATTACCCAGTTAAATCAAAACGTACTAAAATGGAGGAAATAAGGTTCAAATGGAAAATCTAATGAGAAAATCAAAGTTTAACTCTTAACTGGCCAATTTTTAGTTCTAAGTCACATCATTATTTAAAAGTTTGTTTTAAAAATATTACAATTTCCAATCACAATAATTTGTATCAAAAGTAACATTCAAATTTATGTTAATTTTTCGTTTTTGTTTTGAAAAATGGATAAACACAAAAAATTCATAAGTTCATTGAATAAAAGAAAAACGTTTAGTGTTTATTTTCAAGGAATTTGTTTGCAATAATTTTTTTTAAATGTATTAATGTATTAGTACAATAAAATTTGCAACACAAAATTCGTTTATATCAAGGAAAATTAATTAATTTATACATGAATACATTGTGATTGAGTTAAAATATTTAAGAGAAAACGAAAAGTAATAGAAGAAATTATCATAATTGCAAGATAAATATTGGCATCCACATGACTTAGAATATTCGAGATTGATAAGATTTATATATCTGAAATATGAGAGGGTTTCCTCCTTGCTAAGAAAATATCAAGCTAAAAATTGGCCAGTTAAGAGTTAAACTTTGATTTTCTCATTAGATTAGATAGATCTGTTACCAATACAAATTATTATTTATTATTATTTATCATGGTAAATATAAAAAGTATGGTAAATGTAAAATGTACCATACCTGTGTGTATTTGAATAGAAGAGGTATGGTAAATTTCATAATTTTGTAGCAAAAATATAATTTTATCAAAAAAAAATTTAAAAAAACTGAAAATTTTCTAAAAAACTCAATTTTAAAAAAACGCAAAAATTTTAAAAAAACCCAAAGAAGTCAAAAAAATCAAAATTTTCAAAAAAAGCACAAAATATTCAAAAAGTTCGTTAAAGTGAAAGAAAACAAAAAAATCTTGAGAGCAATTTTACCAAGATATCGAATTCCAATTCACTGGAAAATTCTGATGATTCGCGTAAATCATTTTTTGACTTGTCTGGAAATTTTGACTTTTTAGAAATTTTTTAAGTTTTTTGACTGTTTAGAAATTTTTTAGTTTTCTGACTTTTTTTTTTAAATTTTGATTTTTTACGTACGGCAACAAATAAGGCAAGTTTTGTATTTGCCTTGTAATGTAAACTATTCAAATTATATAATTTAAATTATGATTAGCTTTAATAGTTCTTACCGTATGCTTGGCTTATGTTCTTTTGCTTTAAAATATTTATATCATTGTTTTTTTTTCCATTCAAGCTTTGTGATTGATGAAAGTTTAATCCATTTTCAGATTTAATTGTGTTGATATTTGGCAATTGTAAAAAGTTTTTATTTCTTTCATTTTTTCCATTTTCAAAACTCAAATTTGGTGAGTCTAAAGGTGTTGCAGCTGTTGTGATTATTATGGGCATTTTGCTATGTGTGCACTTAAATAAGACAAAAAATGATTAAATTCATTAGATATCATATCATTCATTCAAATCACATGTAGAAAAATCACATGTAGAATTAATATAATTTTAACATTTCTTAAAAAAAAAAATTATTTTACTATTTTACACCAGTTTTGAAGTTCGTTGGTTTTCGCAATTATATAAAAAATTTTTCATTGAATAAAAGCTGCAAAAATTGAAATGGCTATCATTCTTTAGGGTTTGTTTTTAAAAATTACATTCTATTTTAGAAATTAATTTTCAAACCTAAAAAAAATAGTTTAAAGATTATAAAGATTAAAATTTGACAATGTGTGCTTCCAAAATAGGAGCCTGAAAACAGTCAAAAGCCCAAAATGTCCGATTTTTTCAAATATTTTCAAAATGGCGACAATTTTCAAAATGGCGGCTAGTTTCAAAATAGCGGTTTTTTTTAAAATGGCGGTTAATAAATTATGGAATTTTTTAAAAAAACTGCCATTTAAATATTTTTTAAACCGCCATTTTGAAATTCTTTATAAAAAAGACGCCATTTTAAAAAAATGTTTGATACATTCATAAAATTAAACCTTAATTTATTCAATGAAACGAGTCCCATCGAAATACAGTGGTTAGAATTTCCTATTTTTATACCTTAATTAGACCTAAGTAGTGGAACAATGTAAGCCGAACTGCGATGTTTTTAAAAAATGTTGTTCGATCGAATCAGATCAACATCTCAAAAGAAAAAATTGGTAATAAATAAATGTATTCGTGAATGAAATATATATTTGAAAATGTGAATGAACGGCAGGAATTGTTAGAAAAAGTTAGTAAATGTATGAAAATAGTGAATATTCGTTAAGAATGGCAGTGTTCGGTAAAGATTTTGCTTCATCAAAATAATTGGGGAGAAATATAAATAAAATTTCCGATGCCTTTATTTTTTGGTATAAATTTGTAGGGGAGAGAGGGGAACATTCACACACCTTCTAGTTTGCTACTATCCAATAAAAAAAAAAATTTAAATGATGCCAAAAGATAGTATTTTGAAAGATATTTTGATGGAAAAAAATTCGCTTTAGTAGTAGAACAAAATTTTCCGCCATTTTGCAAAATAAAAACCAAATCGTCAAAATGGCCGCAAAGTAAATTACATCGAATTAAATTTAAAGAATTTATATATTTTAATGAGTTTTATACTTTAAAGGGAGTTAAATATGTAAAGTTTTAGTATCCATGGGGTTTTTTAAGTTTTTATGGTTTTTGGAGTTTTAATTAGTGTTGATTTGTGAAATATGTGATGGGGCACATTCACTCATTCAAAAGTGGGGCACATTCATCCATATAAATATATGAAAAAAAAATTTTTTTTTTCATTCATAAACAGTTATTTAATCCACATTTAATCATTTTTTACATAAATTATGAGATTTTAATCCACAAAACCCAAAAAAATGATGAGTTATACCCCGATTTTGATGACACATCCATTTCGATATTTCAAGCTTGAAAACACAAACATTTTAGATAATTTCCAAATTATATCTCTTCCACATATATTTTCTTTCGCAGATTCAACGATTTTTATTAATAATTATTTTAAATACCTAAGAATTTGTATGAAACGAATGTACCTCACCCTAAAATTCGAATGTACCCACCCCTTGGGGCACATTCACGTTTTTGACTTCGTTTAGAAATATCAATCTGGCACCGATAACCTGGAATCCGAAAAACCCTTATAGCCTTTTAAAATAAACACAATAACCAAGCTTTTAACACAGAAGTTTTTAGAATTTATTTAATTTTATTAGTTATTTTGATAATTTGAAAAAACATGCGTGAATGTTACCCTCTCTCCCCTACACTAGTTCTTCATGTCATTCATTTTTCATTTCATTTTTATTATTTCAAATTTTTGTGTATGACAAGAATCGCAAGAAATTTCCCAAAAAAGCTTTTAGTGTTATTTTTCAAAAACAACTGTTTAACCATAAAGACCAAGCCAAGTTATGAAAATTTTTTATCTGGAATTTTTTTTTTTTTAGTACTCAAAAGTGGTAAAACAAGGGGTTGAATTTTTTTAAAAACTGGATTTTTTTCATCGCTTGAAAAACAGGCAAAAACTTTTCAGAAAAAGCTCATCTTAGGCTTATTCGCCGCGTATTAAATAGCACTAATTGAAAATCATAAGGTTTTTAAAATTTTTTAGGGTTTTTAGCTTGCTTGACACCAAAAAGGGCAAAAAAAATCCTAAAAAACAGTTTTTTTTACAAAATTGATTGAACATTAAACATCCTCAGAACTTCAGCTTCAACTTTGTAGAAGATTATTTTCGTGTATTTCTAATTTTTCACTCTATTTTTAGCCTCCAAAACTCATGCTGGAACCATAAAAACAAAAAAATCCTTGTTTTTTGCCCTGTTGTAGGATTTTTAATACATTTTGAGCAAAAAAATTATTTTAAAACTGAAGCATATTATCATTTAAAAACCTTATGATTTTCAATTAGTGCTATTTAATACGCGGCGAATAAGCCTAAGATGAGCTTTTTCTGAAAAGTTTTTGCCTGTTTTTCAAGCGATGAAAAAAATCCAGTTTTTAAAAAAATTCAACCCCTTGTTTTACCACTTTTGAGTACTAAAAAAAAAAAAATTCCAGATAAAAAATTTTCATAACTTGGCTTGGTCTTTATGGTTAAACAGTTGTTTTTGAAAAATAACACTAAAAGCTTATTTGGGAAATTTCTTGCGATTCTCGCCGTATATGACTTGGGGAAAAGCATGATCAAGATTACAAATAGCTACCCAATTATTAACTTAACTTATAACTTAATTTAATAAAGATAATAATAATAACAAAAATGAGGAAAAAAAGAATAATAATAGAAATGAGATAAATGATAGGTGAGTAAATGAATTTAAATTTAAATATAAAAAAGAAAATGATAGTAATAATGATGATGAGTCTTGTATGATGTTAGATACAGAGAGAGAAAAACTAATCCTTAAAGGAGTGGATAAGGAATTTGATGCTAATGACATTCTTGCAGATCTCCAGTCACAGATGCACACAGTATAGGATGTAAAACAACTCAACAAAAATGACGAAAATGGTCAAAAAGTGCCTTTAAATGTTTATGTCGTATATATGAGACAAGACTAAGTGTAGCAAAAAAAGTGTTGCGTTATTGTTGTCATCAAAAAATACAACTCCAGTATTTTAGTATTTTTCCAGTATTTTAGTGAAAGAAATTTTTTGCAATGTTTTAATTGTCAAGGCCACGGTCATCAATGTGTTACATGTAAATTGGACTATAGATGTGTTAAATGTGCAGAAAATCATGGACCTGGTGAATGCAAAACTAATCCCGATGTGCATAAGCCTCTATGTGTGAATTGGTGATCATCTGGCTAGCTATAGAGGTTGCTCAAAGGCAAAAGAATATATGAAACGTCGTACCAACACTAACGAAAAAAAATTACGTACAAAAAACACCCAATAAAATCAATGATAGTAAAACACCACAAAATAATAAAAAACATATTACTTCGCATACACCACGCAGAAATACAAAGACAAATGTGCCAAGAACACAAGAGAAGAAAACAACGTTTGCCGATATCGTTCATCATCAGCAACAACAACATCAACACATGAGAAATTCTTATCAACGATTCTCGGTCAACGATGTATCGACTGGAAACACAATACATAGTGGTCGTAGTCAGGTGAGTGGCAATGTTCTAGTACTGAACAAAATTTTAGTTTTTTCTCTTCTGAGTTAAATTCTCTCTTTGGTGTATCGTTGTATGAGTTCAATTTACGAATTCATACCTGAATAAAAAAAGTGTATGAACAAAGCACAAAAACAGATGATAATGATGAATTTTATTTTTAAATTTGCTAATGTATAATACACCACTAAGAATTATTACTTTTAATTGTAACTCGTCTCATGTCCAAGCAGACGATATGAATTTTCTAGATTTTTATTTTGTAATAAAATTGACATTGCACTTTTGTGTGAAACTTTTTTAAAACCATATACATTTGATATTTATTTATTTATTTATACGACAAATAAAGTCGGTTACATAAATTATGTACATAGTTTCTTAAATTTATTATTAATTCTAGTTTTAAAAGTATTCCTACTAATATCATTTTGAAATACATCAGCATGTGAATTAAATAATCTAATACATTTAGTTATGGCCTCATTGAAAGTAAAATCGTTGTTACTTGAATCTTCTCTAATTAATCTAGCATTTCTAAGAGGATACCCTAGACTTCTCAGGTTGATTCGTTCAATCAATTCATTCACTCTTATACCACCATTCATCAAATCAAAAGCGAAAGTTGCCATTGCAAGATCACGCCTATTACTGAGAGTTGTCATATTCAATAATAAAAGTCGACTCTCATAAGGAGGTAAGACATATCCTCGAAATCCAAGCGGTTTCAGTGCAAATAACAAAAATTGCTTCTGAACACTCTCTATTCGATCAATGTCTATCTTCCTATACGGCGCCCAAACAACACATGCATATTCTAAAATCGAGCGCACTAGTGCACAGTACAATGTTTTTGTTACATGAGGATCATTCATATTTTTAACTCTCCGCTTCACAAATCCAAGCACTGAATAAGAACTATTTACAATTTTGTCTATGTGAGACCTAAATGTAAGCTGACGATCAAAAATAACGCCCAAATCCTTAATAACACTTGCTCTTGATAATTTTTCTCCGCCAATTTCATAGTCAAAAATATTCAAATTGTCACTTGCTCCCTTCTTGAAACTCATAACAAAGCATTTCTTCACATTCAACAACATACCGTTCTTAGCACACCACTCATCAAGTCTTTTCAGATTGTGATTAAGAGTACTATGATCAGAATCATCATTGATTGCTTTATAAATTTTCAGGTCATCTGCAAAGAGTAGGAACTTGCAGCCCGAAAATAATTTGACGAGATCATTTATAAAAATTAAAAACAGTAAGGGGCCTAAAACACTTCCTTGGGGAACACCAGAGCTCATATGGACCTTTTCAGATCTACAATTTTGAAAATTTACTATCTGATGACGGTCATTTAAATATGAACCAAACCATTGTAAAAGAGAGCCACTAAAACCATACCTTTGTAGTTTAAAAAGAAGAAGCTTATGGTCCACTTTGTCAAATGCCTTGGAAAAGTCCGTGTAAATAGCATCAACCTGTTGACCCTGATTAAGAGCTTTCCTAATAAAGGAGGAGTAAACTAACAGATTTGTCGTTGTTGATTTACCAGATTCAAAGCCATGTTGACTCTGTTCTATTAAATCTGTGACAAAAGAATTAATTTTTCTCTTAACAAGTCTTTCGAAGATCTTACTAATTAAAGAAAGGATGCTAATGCCTCTGTAATTAGTCACATCTTTTCTATCACCACTCTTGAAAATAGGCGTAATTAGGGCAATTTTCCATATGTCAGGAAATACACCACTTGCCAATGATTTATTAAAAATTTTAGTCAATATTGGGGTAAAAAAATCAATCATTTCGCGAAGAATTTTAGCTGAAATCAAATCAAATCCTGCGCTTTTGTCCTCTTCTACCTTACTCAATTCATCGTATACTTCGGACTCAGAAATCAAAATCTCTTCCATTCTTTCCTCACTCTGAACTAAATGAACAAAATCTTTGTTAAAAAACTCGATTGGGACATTGAAAACAGACTTGAGATTTTCTGAAAGAAGATTTGAAATCACCTGCGGATTGTTGGATTCAGTGTCACCCAAAGACATAGTAGACGGATAGACATGACGATTTCTACTAGCATTCATATGTCTCCAAAACAATTTAGGTTCTGAAATTACTTGAATTTATTTCTCAAAATTCTCAAAGCCTTATCAAAGTGACTAGGACATGATAATTTATTATAAATTTTACGTAGTACACAAGTATCAAAAACCTTATACATTTTTCTATATAAGTCATTAACAATCACATTAACGTCGTCATCATAATTTAAAACAATATCGTTGAAATCATTTTGCATTTTCAAAAAATCAGCATGATCAAAGTCATACTTAGTCAAAATCTCTTGAACAGGAGAAGGACTGTGATCGTGGTGAAAATATTGCAAGTGAAGTATTTCATGATGAATACTTTTCTTGTTTGTCAATTTCATTTCAGCCACACTCAATGTCATATCCCATATTACATTCGTAAAGACCATATCCAGAACGTTGCCAGTCGCATTCTTAAGTGCATTTTTCTGACTCAGACCTAGAGAAAAAAGTGTCTCCAAGAATTGTTCATAATTAACATGAACATTAACGGGGTCAAAAATTTCCTCATCAAGGTCGCTTGTTACCCACTCTACATTTCTCATGTTGGCATCTCCATAAATAATGATTTCGTCATTTGTAGACATCATATTTTTCAGATTATCCAACACATTTGCGAGTGCATCATAAACATCTTTATTCATATTTGGAGGTACATAAAAACAACAAAAAAACAATTTTCTTGTATGTAAATCAATAAAACATGCAGAGATATCGAAGTTTTCATTTTCGTATAACAAATCAACATTTTTCACATTAAACACATTTTTAACTGCAATAAAAACACCACCACCCATCTCATTTTTCATTCTGTCTTTGCGAAACATTGAATAGTCGTTGGAAATAATCTCACCATCTAAATGTTGAGATCGTAACCAGGTTTCAGTAATAATGGCGACATCATACACACTATTACTCAAGTCATTCTTAAAAACATCTAATGAAGACCGCATACCACTCATATTATGGCAATAAATATTCAAACATTTCTTTTCAACATCTTTCAAACCATTCACATTCAAATCTTTCAAAATCTCACCTCCATTCAGAAGCGTTGTCGTCTCATGAAGAAATTTGGATGCGAAAATGATTGAAGGTATCCTCTTGTTGAACACTCATATAAATTATTATAATTATCATTAATACTATTTCTAGCATTATAATTATTTCTTATTGGAAACTCATATAAATTATCATTATTAGCATAATTAGTCATATTTCGTACACAATTGTCACGGTTTACATTTAGATTATTATAATTATAATTAAAAATTGTTGGGTATACCGAAAATATTATTCCCGTCGCTGCCAAAATTATCTATTTTGCCATTTTTGGCCTCTTAATACTTGAAATATTGACTAGGTCATTCGAGCAAAATTGTAGCCCGAAATATTCTCTAAAACTTTGCTTCAGGCCTCTTTTACCTAAAACATACGAAAACATGATATTTTTACTCCGAAACCAAAAAATGAGCTCAAAATTGAGTATTTTGCAATTTTTGGCCTCTTAATACTTGAAATATTGACTTGGTCATTCAAGCAAAATTGTAGCCCGAAATATTCTCTACAACTTTGCTTCAGACCACTTTTACCTTAAACATACGAAAACATGATATTTTTACTCAGAAAGCGAAAAATGAGCTCAAAATTATCATTTAGCCATTTTTGGCCTTTTAATTATTACTTGAAATATTGAGTTGGTCATTCAAGCAAAATTTGTAGCCCAAAATATTCTCTACAACTTTGCTACAGGTCACTTTTACCTAAAACTTACGAAAACATGATTTTTTTACTCGGAAACGGAAAAATTTGTTTTCAATTTATATTTTTTCTTCTGCAAATTCTCGTCGCATTTCCCGTCGCAACTTCCCGTCGCACAAAAAATTCCCGTCGCAACTTCCCGTTGCACAAATAATTCCCGTCGCCAGCGACGAAAAAATTACTTTTTTAAAAAAAATTCGAAAAAATTACTTAAACCCGGTTTCTGTTGTTGTGGCAATGGACATTGAGAAAGCGTTTGATACGCTTTGGACAAACGCTATATTGTACAAGATGATCATGTTGGGTTTTCCAGCTGCCTTGATTTTGTTTATTGGATCATATTTGGCAAACAGAAAATTTAGTGTTTCTGTTGGCAGAGCCAGATCTGGTGTATTGGTGCTGTGGCAGGTGCACCTCAAGGTTCCATTTTACGCGCATTTACGAAGTTTTGTCTATTGACACGAGTATTGTGGCCAGTTCTGAATACCCTACTGTCGCTTTTTCTAGGGCAAAATTGCATTTGAATGCATTCTTTGATTATTTTAATCGATGGAGGGTAAGGGTTAATCCTCTAAAGACAAGTTACATGGTCTGTACCAGACGTAGAAACTTGCCTGCCGGTCTTGTTCTGAAATATGGTGATGATGTCATCACCAAATCAGATACAATTAAACTCTTAGGCCTAAACCTGGATGCCAAGTTATCTTATGGAATTCATACTGACAATGTGTTGCAAAGAGCTAGGGCAGTTATATGTTCTCTTCATCCCCTATGGAGATGGAATAGTGGCTTAACGTCCAGAATAGAGTGAAGATTTTTGTCACTTTTGTGAGACCCATTCTCACATATAGAATTCCGGTCTGGAATGTAACTTGCGAGTCAAATTTGCGCAAGCTGACTATTGTTCAGAACAAATTCTTGCGTGCCACTATGACATTCAGACAAGTCACGAATGTTGAAGTACACGAGATCGCGAATGTTGAATCTCTGGAGATCTTCATTAGAAGACTTACGCAGAATTTTTATCATAGAATGCTTATAACGACTCATCAATATTTAAATTGATGAATCGTTATGGATTTAAAACTATCCTGAGCACAGAAGTGTTCCTGGAATATTATAAAAGCAACACACAAAGACGACACACTCTCTTTCCGACACTATCACTCGACAAGTACAGACGTCACAAAAACATAAAACACATTTATAATAAATTAAGACATTTAATTATTAAGAGAATAAAATAATTAAGTAATATTTAAAATAGTATAAATTAAATAAAAATATTTTATTTAAAACCAACATTAAATGTTACATGCTCAATCACCCAAATGAATTGATTCAGAATTTGACGAATGTCAACCCAACAAATATGACGAGGAGACATTTCTTCTACATAGTCTTTAATGACTCATGAATTTCGAATGCATGACATGGTTGCCTCTTTCTTTTGAATTATTAGTTTTTTAAGTCCTACCCTTTTATCTATCTTTTTATATAACCCTTCTTTGCCTATCAGTGGCTTCTATTACTGATATCTTATTTTATTTTTGACCTTTTGCTATTTAGCAGCTACTGGGTTGTCCGTGAAAGCCGGCACTTGCTTCTTAGTAGCATCTTTTCCCTTAGCTTTTTAGTTTGTAAGAAAAAAAAAAAAAAATTTGTATTATCTTAGTGTTGTGTTATTTTCCACTGTTTTTGGCACAACTTTACACATGAGAGAGAACTCAGAAGAGAATTAATTATTAAAGTAAATGAATGCGAAGTAAATCGAGTATTAGTGGCTAAGGTCAGATATACTCGGAGACCCAAGATGATGATTATTTTGGTCATAAAATGATGAAGAAAAAAAAAGAAAAATTAAAAGACAAATAAAAGTTATACTGTTTTAAAATAAAAAAAAATGTAAGTACAGTGCGTTCATTTTAAGTTTGCCCGTACTTTTCTTTACGACCTTTAACGACTTTCTACAATTCTCTAATATTCTTTAATATTTCTTGCGATTTTCTACGATTTCCTAATACTCCTTAATATTTTTTACGATTTTCTAATATATTTTTTATGATTCTCTACGATTCTTTACGATGCTTTAATTCAAATTTCCAATTTCTAATCGCAATTTCTTACGAATTTCTACGATTTTTTAATATTTCTCACGAATTTCTAAGATTTCTTGCGATTTTCTACGACTCTTTTAGACCTTTATCGAATTTGTACGATTTCTTACGATTTTCTACGATTCTTTAAGACCTTTAACGAATTTCTACATTTTTTTACTATATTTTACGATAATTTAAGGTATTCTACTACTTTTTAGTGCATTTCGTAAGAAAAAATGCACTTTTACAAAACCGTCTGTCCGCCGTCACTCTTTAGGTCTGTAAGTCTGACTACTGATCGCTATCCATAACTCCGAAATGGTCCATCGGAACGAGGTCGGGTTTTTTTTTTATTAGATAGAGGAGGTCATAAGGATTTGTACAAACTCATTAGTTTTGAGATTGGGCTTATGGATTGAGATCTAGAGCCTCCGAAGCCTAAAAAACCGTTAAAAACGGTTAAAAATTTTAAAAAATTGATCATTTGTTTTGTTGGATGGAGAAATTTACTAAAATGAATTTTAACTTAATGGCTCTGAGATTAGGCTTAGGAATTGGGCTCAGAAGTTGGGCTCAAGAATTAGGCTCCATAGTCTGAAAATGGTCAAAAGCCCAAAATGACCGATTTTTTCAAATATTTTTTTTTAAATTTTCAAAATAGCGAAAGTTTTTCAAAATGGCGGAAAAATTTTCAAAATGACCGTTATTATAAAAATGGCGGTATAATTATTAAAACTAAAACTTAATTATATTCAATGAAGCGAGTTCCATCGAAATGCACCTTTCTAAACCGCCCAGTGGTTAGAATTTCCCTTTTTTAATATTGAAAAATATTAATTTTATAAGCAATATTTATTTTGTAATTATATAAAAACAAGTTAATTATTTTTGAACAAAAAATATGTAAATGATTGCGTAGTTTAAAATCTGGAATCCACAAGATTATTATTTATAGTGCTTTTCTTAAGAAAAAATGCATTATTACAGACGGTTTGTCCGCCGTCACTCTGTAGGTCTGTAAGCCTGTAAGTCCGTAAGCCTGACCATTGATCGCTATCCATAACTCCGGAATGGTCCATCGGAGCGAGGTCAGTTTTTTTTTGTTAGACAGAGGACGTCTTAAGGATGATTTTAAACTCATTAGTTTTGAGATTGGGCTCCAGAGCCTGAAAATGGTCAAAAGCCCAAAATGTCCGAAATTTTGAAATATCAATTTTTTTTTTAATTTTCAATTTTAAAGTTTCAAAATGACCGTTATTTTCAAAATGGCGGTTATTTTCAAAATGGTGATATAATTAATAAAATTAAAACTTAATTATATTCAATGAAATGTGTCCCATCGAAATGCACTCTTCTAAATCGCCCAGTGGTTAGAATTTCCCATTTCTTATACTTATTTTTAGACAAAAATGCGGTCCAAATTCAGTTGTAAAGAGAAAAAATATGTTTTTTGGATATATCCAACTTTTTTTTTTTAAACATAACAATTTTTATGATTTGTAATTTAATATGATTTCAAAAATAACTGATAACTAATAATAAAAATTCTACAGTGGCCAAAGGTTTAAAAAATGTTGACGTACATGATGGGAAAAACCGCCATTTTTTAATGTTTGAAAAAACAGCCGTTTTGAAAATAACTACCATTATGAAAATAACAGCTATTTTGAAAATAAACACCATTTATTGAATAACCTTGGTGGTTTGAAAAATTCCGTCATTTTGAAAAATTTTCGCCATTTGAACATTTGAAGGCGGACAAACCGTCTGTAATAGTGCATTTTTTAGAAAAGCACTAAAAATAATAATCTTGTGGATTCCAGATTGTAAACTATTTTCTATTGGTTTAAAACAGATAACTAACAGAAATGCAATTATTTTCATTTTTTTTGTTCAAAAATAATTAACTTACAAAATAAATATTGCTTATAAAATTAATATTGTTCAATATTAAAAAGTAGTTAAAAACATTAAATTATCGTAAAAAATAGTAAAAATTCGTTAAGAATCGTAGAAAGTTGTAAGAAATCGTAGAAATCCGATAAAGGTCTTAAAGAGTCGTAGAAAACCGCAAGAAATCTTAGAAATTCGTAAAAAATATTAAAAAATCGTAGAAAGTCGTAAGAAATCGCGAGAAATATTAAAGAATATTAGAGAGTTGTAGAAAGTCGTTAAAGGTCGTAAAGAAAAGTACATGCAAACTTAAAATGAACGCACTGTATATAAATAATCAAAAAAGTGCATTAAAGAGCATAAAAGCGCATAAAAGAGTATAAAAGCGCATAAAAGAGTATACATAGATTCTATACAGATTATACCAATCTACTTACAAAGGTATACAATTGTGAACGACAGTTTAATACAGTACACTAATAAAGTTTACTGTTTCACTAAAATTGGTAATCATTTTGGTAACAAAATTTACCGAATGAGTATCCAATTTGTTTACCATATTAGTAATTATAGTTGGTGCATTAGTAATTCAGAATTACTTACTTAGGTATTGAAATTTTTGACGGGGTACTGTATATATAAAATTTTTCCTTTAAACTTTAAAATCTTATAAAATTATAGATTTAACAAAAAAATTCGCGTTAGATCACTCATTCGCGCCAACCCACGACTCCATCCTACATCCATTACAATTAAAAAATTAGTAGCAGAAATAAGATGAAAAGTCATGCAATTTTTTCGTCTTCGTATAAGATTTCTGTGATATTATACGACACTTTCAACTTTGTCAAACTCAAATTTTTTCATCGAAACGAAAAGTAATAACTTCTTCACAAAGAACAAATCTTCGAAGAAAGTTTTGCTCTTAACTCAATATTTTTAAGAGAAGCGGTTCATGCGTTAATATAAATTTTTGAAATTATCACCTCAAAGTTATTAAAATTTGAGTCATCGAGTCGACAGCATGCTGGGGTTTCAAAATGGGACCCAAAAGTTCCACCAGGTATAAACAATATTTTTTGATAAGCGCAATTTTTCGCTCAATGACTCAATATTAGGCCTTACACTGAAAAGTCACATTCGAGGAATATTTTTAATTTGATGTTGTAATTCATCATCAGAACTATCATTTATCGTACACAGTGAGCCTTATAGAACAGTTTTCGACCATTTATCAGCTGTTTTGTCAAAAATAGCTTCTTTGTGACCTATATTCAATGAAATGGCTAAATTACTAAATTTTGAATAAATTTCAGTAATTTTTTTTTTTTTTTGCATTGTTTATTTTAATAAAACTCTGCATTTTAACAAATTAAGATTTTTTTTTATCGAAAATTGGATAAATTGATTTGAGCCATATCGTAGTCCTAACTAAACCCTACAACTTTACCAACGTTATTTAAGCATTTCAATACAAAAATTAATCGAAAGAATCAATATATCAAAAATAAATTTGCTTACTTTAATCGAAAAGTATATTATTTCATCCCACAAAATATATTGCCTCTTTTAAATCAAATAATGGAATTCATTGAAAAAATTCGCTGCGACTAGTTTTCTTTTTTCAAGGTCAGATAGAATTTTTTTAGGTACAAATTCATTTAAGCGTCATTAACATTTTTGATTAAGAACAAGACTTTCTAAAATGATAGACTGATTTATTAAAAGTTTTTTTCCAATAATTATATTGTGAATTTCCTTGCATAATTGAACTTACTTTAATTCCTTTAGAATTATCAAATCCATTCTTCTTCTTCCTTAACCTTAATTACAAAATTAACGAAACTAAAATTAATTTGTATCCTAAATACATTAGCATATGCTTAAATCATAGGGTCGATTTGATTTTGGTATGATCTTAATTTTTGTCTATATTTTCCACGGTCTTGAATTTCTTCTGGTGTTATACCGTATTTTCTTTGTTTTTCTTGCATCTGTCTTATCCAAAGTATTTGGGAGTCGGCCTCTTCTTCTTTGTTGGGGAATTTCATTATTCATCATCTTTTTCACTTTATGGACATCATTTCGCCTCATTACATGTCCATACCATCTCATTTTTCTTTCTTCGAGTTTCTTGACGATTGGTTCTTCTATTTGCAATGATTTACGAATTTTTGTGCTTTTTATTTTGTGTTTCAAGGTCACGCCTGAAGACAAACAAAGACATACACAAAAATTCATCAAAAAACAACATTTGCGTAACAATAATATATTAGTCATTTATAACCACTTTTTTGTCACAAATTGAAAAATATAACCAATATAAATGCTAATAAATAAATATAAATACAATAAACGTTAATTTCTGTACTTTTTGACCATTTGTTAATAATTTAAAATATAACTTTATAGCCAGTCTGGCCTTGATTTCATCATACATACTGTGTATTTTTAAATCATTTTTAAAGAGATTAAAAAGATATAAAAAACACGTTTGAGTTTGCAAAAAAAAAATAAATTGGAATAAATTATTTTTTTTCAAAAAGGTGCTTCCTTGCTGAGTGTAAAAAATATAAAAAAAAAATTTATCTCAACTTTTGGAAGCTCCACGAACCTTTGAATTTTGAGAGCTGAAAAACTATTTATGCTGTAACTTTTTCTTATTTTGACATAAAATTATGGTCTTATAGTCATTAGAACCGACTTTAAAATATCTCTCAGAATATATAAGTTTGTTTTGTAAAAATATTCCACAAGGTGGCGCAATCAGTAATAATAGGTCATTTGGGACATATTTTTAAACCCTGATATCTCAGGATTCGGGTCTCTGATCAGTACCTGGTCAGATCCATATTACAGTACAATGAATAAGCTTCTTAAGTCCAAGAGCTTAGTTTTGAGGGCCATTTTTAAAAAATTTTAATTTTATGCTTTGGATATTTTTATTTCCTACAATGTTGCCATGTATGTATTATTTTTTGTGATATTTGTGAGAAAAATATATTTTTAGTGTAAAAACCATCAAAAATGCCCTTAATGTCTATCTTGAAAATTTAAAAAAATTATATTGAGAAACTCCAGGAGAAATCCGGCTCCAAAGTTACTGGTCGAAAAATCGCCCAGCAGTGGTTAATTGGTTAATACCATCTGGAAAAAAGTGACTACAAAATTAGCGAACCATTTTCACGTGACATCGCTGGATATAGTTTCAGTAGAAACACCAAATGTACCACAAAGGCTCCAAATGCGCTTTCGGTCACTCACCATTTGTAGATGTGACTTAATTCAATCGAAGTCCCCAAATTCTATAAACGTCAAAAACAAAAGTGTACAAAAAGTGTGGAAGTGTGGACACGTCAAAAAGCGTAAACAAACATGAAACAAATTACTTAAATAGTATTTTTTTTTAAATAACATGAAAAACCCGCAAAAGCAGGAAGGTTCCGGTTAAAAATCATCAGAAAAATATAAATTACTGAGGTGTAAGTAATAGTTATTGTGTAAAATCAATACAAAGTGCGAAAAGAGCTATTTCTATGGTTTTTCTAGAGCAACGTGATCAAATCAACGTGCACAAATTGATGAATGCAAATCTGAATGCAGAAAAAAAACAAAAATTGAAATGATGAAAAATCTACCTATTTTTTAAAAATCAAATTGAATAAGTACGAAAATAAACATAAAAATATGTTATAAAAATAACTTGAAAATTTGTCTTTGATTGGTTTTAATGCTTAAAACAATTAGACTTTATTTTGTAAGAAAAATCCTTATTTTATAATGTCGAAAGTGAGAGCTCTGTCGAATTGACCGACGAATTTGGGGACTTATACTGTACAAAAGTATTATAAAAACTTTAGATCTCCACGAAATCGGTAAAATTGATTTAATCAACGAATTTATGCAAAGACAATCGATCCAATTTGGACAACGTAGTGGTTTAGTTTACAACGCTCTAATCGCCAGTCTCTATGATTCATAGTGAATCAAGACCTCAACTCCTTCCATACAATCAAATACTTTGCATTTCATGCAACCATTCATTGTATTTTATTAGTATAATATTATTTCATTTGATGAAGAAGAAAATGGAGTTTTTTTCCGAATATTTGAAAATGTTATGTAGATTAGATAAGAAAAGAAAAAAAAATTATATGTACTATTCTTTGATATAGAACACGCAAAAAAAGCATATAATTAATTTAAATTACTATGTTTGTTTTTTGTTGTTCGTTTCACTGCACTCGATCGAGTCAAAAAAGGTTATACATAATCTACTAGCTTTGATCTGGCTCCTACTAAATCCTGCTGCAATCCTACTAAAAGGTTCATTAAAAGTGTAGTTCCGTTGATGAAATGGAACTTGTAGGAGTCTTCGTCTTCTCAGATTTTGTGGAGCAGGTTGATTATGAATAATTTTATTGCAGAGTATGTCACATTTTATATTTTTATGCATCACATCATAGCAAAACGTGATGTCAAATCTTCTTCGTCTTGCGTGTAATGTTTCCATATCAAGAAGTTTAAGTCTTGCTTCATATGTTGGAAAGACATAAGTGTCTCTCCTCCACCCAAGGTTTCGTAGGGCGAATAACAAGAATTGTTTTTGTACTGATTCAATTCTTGAGGAATTTACAGTACCAACCATGTTCCAAACAACTGAAGCATATTCAAGTTTCGATCTCACCAAAGAACAGAATAACAGTTTAGTTACATATGGATCCTTAAATTCTCTGGAGCGGCGTTTTACAAATGCCAAAGTTTTACGGCTGTCATATGTAATTTTATCAATATGGTCGTTAAAATTTAGTTTGGAATCCATTGTCACTCCAAGGTCAATCACTGTATCGACTCTTTTCAACACTGTGTTTGCAATTTTGTAGTCGGTTATTATTTTTTTACTTTTTTTACTAAAAGTAATCACATTGCATTTATTGATGTTTAAAAACATTAAGTTTTTTTTACACCAATGACTAACATAGTTGATGTCTTCTTGTATCAGCAAAGTATCGCTTTCATCATTCACAACTTTGAATATTTTCATGTCATCAGCGTACAACAAGTATTTACAGTTTCATTTATGAATATATTGAATAAAACTGGACCAAGATGACTTCCTTGAGGAACACCGGATGTGACGTTCATGGTGTCAGAAAGTGTTCCATTAATTCTTATGACCTGGGTTCTGTCACTGAGGTAAGAGATAATCCAATTCAATAAGACTCCTCGTATTCCAATTTTTGATAGTTTTATTCCAAGTAAGTGATGGTTTACTTTGTCAAACGCCTTTGAGAAGTCAGTATATATAGCATAAATAACAAGAAAAATTGATCACGAACGATATGAATTAAAAGCGCTTGTAAATGCTGTTAGGATACTGTTAAAATTATATGCGGTTGTAAATTAAAATTTCTTCAAACTAAAATAACTTGTAATTAAATACGTGAAAGTTTCTTTGTTTCTACTGTTTAGAAATCAAAACTATAATGAAGTCTAGATACTTTTGTGTTTTTTGTATACGTTACAGTATCTGTACATTGTACAAATGCTAAACGATCAAAATTAACAACATGTTTCCTTTTTATACCTTTTTGAATTCAGACGAATCATTATTTTCTGCAATACAGCTAAAACTGGATTTAGTTTCAAATATCTGATTCAATTCTTTAGCTAGCCTCTCTTCTTTTAATCGTGCTTTAATAAATTCCCGCTGTTCTCTTTCCCTTCTTTCATTTCGCTAAAATGAAAATCCATATTTTTTTTTAACTTGAAATTCTAAACTTTTTTTTTATCTTTACTTCAGAACTGAATCCTTCAACTAATATGGCTACTAGCAAATTAAATAGGACATAATTTCCAAAGGTCATTAGAGCAACAAAATATAATGCTGCCCAATGTGATGTTTTCTCCATACCGTTAAAAAGAACGACATTCCAATCTTCTTGTGTAAGTATCTGAAAATCATTGACAATTAAGAAGTATAAATATATGTATCTAAAAGCTTACTTGAAATACAGTTACTGTAGACCAAAGAATATTATTAAAGTGTTTTCTATCACATTCACAAGCAGGATCATTTTGTACTATTTCTACGCAAGAACAGTCTCGTTCTCTTCCAGAATCCGTGTATTTACAAAATTTTCCACCAAACAAATACATTCCTAAAATACTAAAATTAAAAAAAGAAAAAAAAAATATATTGATAAGAAGTTCTCTGATAATAAAAGTTAATTATTTTATAAAAATAAATAACCAAGTTAAACGAAAAAAAGAAAATCTAATGAGATAATCAAAGTTCAACATGCCAATCTTTCTTTAATTTTTTATTAACAACGCTCACCATAGAAATGTTTACGCTCACATTGCGCTCTTAACCGTCCTTGCCTTTGTTTGTGCTCTACCACCAATTTTTCTTTAAATTAAAAGGCGGATTGTGTAAAATATTATACTTCTGCATTTCGCAGGTAACAATGATATTAAGCAAAGTTGAGGGACATATTTCTGATCTTCAACTTTGAGGAAGTGACCATTGGACATACCTGAAGGGGTGAACACGCAAACATATACGTAGAAGTGCATTTTTACGGTTCCTGTGTAAAATATCATACTTCTTTATGTCATAGGTATCAAAGAGTGAAGAAAATTATACGATCTTTGCCCAAGTTTAAAAAATTAAAATAATAAATTTATAGATTAGATTAGATATGAAAAGGCGTCTACCTCGGAAAAAAATCGATCTCGTTCGTGTTTATCACAATATCCCAAATGCACCCGAAGAGGTTCATAAGACTGCCATTTGGCCTTTACAAGTTCACCCGTATGCCATTTGGACTACGAAATGCAGCACAAACATTCCAACGCTTCATGCATCATGTTTTGCATGGGTTCGATTTTGTATATTGTTACCTTGATGACGTAATTGTCATAAATTATACGTCAACTTTTGCACAGTCTTGAAGAATATGGTGTTTGTTTGTTTGTTTTTGCGATGGTCCATCTTTCGATGATATATATCGGAAAATTTTAAGAAAAATCGGGAATTACTTGAAAAATCACAAGTTAAGCAGAAAATTCCAAGAAATTATAAAAACGTAATTTTTGCTCTTTTGAAGGAAAAATTATATTTTAAAAATAAATAAATACTAACCATGTGGATATTTTTGTTTTCCCCAGTCGTCAAGCTTCAATTTCTTTGCAATTTCCGTTTCGTAAATCAGTTGGTTTTACGAAAGAAAAATAAAACTCATTTTTTTGAGGGGCGGCTATTTTGATTTTGCATCACCCTTTCAAAGTGATACCTACACCATTGAACTATAACTAGCTATGTGACTGGGCTCGGAAAATGGGGTTCAGAGCTTGAAAACGGTTACACAATATGGCCATTTTTTCCAAAATGACTGATTTCGGTGAGCTTAAATCGAAAAATTTATCTCTTTTTGTAAGTTTTTAGAATTAAAAATTAAATCATTCTCTACTTTTTCTGACCAAAACTTAAAAGTTTTTTAAATAATTTATATATAAATTATATATTAATTATACATTAATTAGAATACTTTTTTACATAATGGAGACTTAAATCAAAGTTTGATATTTATTGTATATTTTATATATGGTGAGAATCGCAAGAAATTTCCCAAAAAAGCTTTTAGTGTTATTTTTCAAAAACAACTGTTTAACCATAAAGACCAAGCCAAGTTATGAAAATTTTTTATCTGGAATTTTTTTTTTTTTTAGTACTCAAAAGTGGTAAAACAAGGGGTTGAATTTTTTTAAAAACTGGATTTTTTTGATCGCTTGAAAAACAGGCAAAAACTTTTCAGAAAAAGCTTATCTTAGGCTTATTCGCCGCGTATTAAATAGCACTAATTGAAAATCATAAGGTTTTTAAAATTTTTTAGGGTTTTGAGCTTGCTTGACACCAAAAAGGGCAAAAAAATCCTAAAAAACAGTTTATTTTTTACAAAATTACCATCTTTTTGAGTAAAAATCCTCAAAAAAAATAAAATTTGATTGAACATTAAACATCCTCAGAACTTCAGCTTCAACTTTGTAGAAGATTATTTTCGTGTATTTCTAATTTTTCACTCTATTTTTAGCCTCCAAAACTCATGCTGGAACCATAAAAACAAAAAAATCCTTGTTTTTTGCCCTGTTGTAGGATTTTTAATACATTTTGAGCAAAAAAATTATTTTAAAACTGAAGCTAATTATCAATTATAGCTGAGCTTTTTCTGAAAAGTTTTTGCCTGTTTTTCAAGCGATCAAAAAAATCCAGTTTTTAAAAAAATTCAACCCCTTGTTTTACCACTTTTGAGTACTAAAAAAAAAAAATTCCAGATAAAAAATTTTCATAACTTGGCTTGGTCTTTATGGTTAAACAGTTGTTTTTGAAAAATAACACTAAAAGCTTTTTTGGGAAATTTCTTGCGATTCTTGTCATATATAAACAGCATCTCAGTAAGTCTATAATTTTACTATAATTTATATATAGCCAAAAAAAAATTTCTATAATTATATAAAATTTATATACAAATTATAGTATAATTATAAAATTTTTATGCTTCATCAAAACATTGCGTTTTTCTCATTTTCTTTGTCATACGGGATTACGAAATTGTTTAGAATTATCGCATATTTAAATTGACTTTTTACATTGAACAGAGTCCCATCTAAATACAATATTTTCTCCGGTTGACGAAGATTCTGCTTCACTAATAAGTAAAGTCTACACCGATATTCAACTTTTTGTATATTATATTTTCTTAAATAAGTATTATGTAAAATTTTAAAACAAATTGTTTTTTTCCATTATCTATATAGGGTTTCAAATTAGTTTTGGGACAGAACAGTTTTAGGACGCATCAAGAGTTTTCTTTAATTTATCAATGAAAATTAATATATTTTTGTAAAACAAAAAATGTGACAGATAATTCAGAATCTGCACTTCATAACTAAATAGATTTTTTTGATATTTATGTGAAAAATATACTTTATTCTTTAAAAGAAAAAAATAATTTTCACCTCTCTGCATCATCATAAGAAAATTGCTGTTCTTCGTTATTTTCAACTTAAATAAATAAAGGCATTTTTGAATGTTTATATTGTTATTTTTACATATTTGAGTTATTTAGACTCTTAACTTTTGATTTGATATAATATTTTGTAATTAAATCACATTTTTTATAACAAAATAAGTAAATCAAAAACTCATTTGAAATACATATTATGAGACGCACAATAATCAGTTGCGTGGACAAAATGTTATCGTATGTGTATAGATACAAAAAACATATGTTTTTGAACAGAACATTTTGCTGTGTGTCGAATATGGCCGGACAATAAATTTGATTGTGTTTATGTGATGAAAAATGGCAAATTTATAAATTCAAAAATATCAAGGAAAATTATGATTTTATTAAATTTTACCAATTGTAATTAAAAGTGAACATATTCAACTAAAAATTTAATTGTTGAAAATTATGATAATTTTGTTAAATATGTATTTAAATTGATTGTCCCGAAACTAATTTACCGTCCTAGTCAATAGATTAATTGTCCAATAACTATTAAATCACATGAATTTTTAAATCCAATATTTTATCAAGTTCTGCTTATTTTTTTCGTCTATCAATTGCAGAATTTGAAAGAACAAGATCAAAATTAGTAAATACAATGGTTTTTAAAACATTCTTAGCTAAATATGAATGTTTATATATTAAGTAAAAATTCAATGATCTAACTCTTGGACAACTGATTCGAAACCCTACATATGGGTCTGTTTTTTCCGCAAAAAATAAAAAAAAATTTTTTTACTTACTTAAATTAAAATAATTTTATAGAGTCATTGATTTAAAATTGGACAACAATTTCAAAGTCGATTTTTGTTTTTGCTATAAATTTTGATCTAATTGAGCAAATTCATTGATCTTGGGTTTAAAAGATAACAAATGAATCAAATTTTGATTTAAAATAAGGATATCTAACGATATGTTAATGAAAATAGGAAAAGAAATAATGAAAAAAAAATAAAAGAAAATAAGGTTGATTTCAATTGGCCAGTGTTCTGATTTAAATTGGTCAACTCGAATTTTGGGTTAACTTTACATGGAAAATTTATGAAGATGTGGTTCATAATTTTTTTATTTTATTTTTCCAAAGATTTTGTCTAAAATAAATAAATTTTATGATTTTCTTCATAAAAAAACCAATTTCCAGTGTCTTACAAGTGAAAATATAAAGAAAAAAACAGTTTTATATATTATTTTTCTTGATTTTTAGAAGGTGGTCAATTTAAATCCATCAATTCCATATCACATGTTTTTAGTAATAACTTTGTTAAAACTATAGATAATTAAGTATATTTTAGCTTGTTTTGAAGATAACACTGAAATCTTGAATATGTAAGAATAAAAATTAGGTTCCTTACATATTTGCATTAAAATAACTCGATTCAAAAATGAGGTTATTTTCATATTTTTAAGTCAAAATTTGGACATTTTTTAAAACTTTATTTAAAATTATCTATATCGATTTAATTCTCGATATTTTGATTTTAAATGATAAAAGCATCTTTAAAATTTAAGATTACAATGATCCTCCATGAGAAAGCAATGCTTTTTATATTAAAATTTATTAAATTTTTTTATTTAATTAAATTTCAAAGTTATTATTTTTGCTTTATATTTATTTATAAAGAAAATAAAAGTACCCTCCAACTCTGTATAGATCTTACCAAATATAGAAAAAGTTTTGACGTTTATTTGACATCAATTTACAGGGTTGAACGATGGAAAATATATATGGACAACTTAATTAAGGCTGAATTAATAATAATGATATTTTTTTAATTTCGAATAATTAATTAATTTTTTAAACTTTTTATTTCAAAAACATATTTGTATAATTTGCATCAGAGGCACGTACCGTCTATGAATCATTCGGTTACATAGAAATAAAAAAATGGGAAATTCCACTGGCGGTTTAGAAATGCATATTGATGGGACTTGTTTCATTAAATATAATTAAGTTTTAATTTAAACAATTATAAATCAATAAATGAAAGTTTCAAAAATTTTCAAAAAGGTGGGTTTTTTTAAATAAAAATATAACAATGGCGATTAAAAAAAAATAGTCTTTTCAAAATGATGGAAAAAACCACCATTTTAAAATTTTTGAAAAAAAACTCCATGTTAAAATTTTTGAAATATACCTCCATTTTGAAAATAACGGCCATTTTGAAAAGAACCGCCATTATGAAAATAACCACCATTTTGAAAATAGCCGCCATCTTTGAAAGAAAACGCCATCCAAGAAATCAAAAAAAGGCTCTACAGCCTAGTCCCAGAGCCCAATCCTTGAGCATAATCTCAGACCCAATGAGTTTCAGTTCATTTTAATAAGCTTCTCCATCCAACAAAACAATTATCAATTTTTAACCGCTTTTAACGGTTTTTCAGGCTTTCGAGGCTCCTGAGCACAATCTCAAAACTAATGACTTTTGACAAATCCTTATGACCTCTTCTATCTAATAAATAAACCCGACCTCGCTCTGATGGACCATTCCGGAGTTATGGCCGGAACGGACAAACGGAATGACGGCGGACAAACCGTCTGTAATAGTGCATTTTGCTTACGAAATGCATTAATAAGGAAAAAGACTTTCTTCTTTTTTTCTAATCTATTAAATTTTACAACTAAATATGTTTGCCTCTAAAAGTTGAAAGATGTCCATAAAAATTTCCAAGTCCATCCAATGCTTTTTCTATATTTGGTACGATCTGTAACGTCCGTTACCAAAAAGATGAATTTGTTTATCTCCTGAACAATTTTGTTCTGGAAAAAAATCAATAATATTCATTTTTATCGTAAAAAAGCAATGCCAGATCAGTTAATGCAGTTTAATATCTTAAAGAAACCATTAGATACTTATCATTTTCTTAATTTTATCTTATAAAAAACATATCAGGGTATATTTCACCCTATTTAAATATAGAATATTTGAAAGCATGACTTTGATATTGAGTCATATAGGTGAAAATGGTAACAGACGTTACAAAAAAAAAACATTTCCATATATGTACAGATTTAATGAAAAATAATGAGCATATTAATTTTTTACTTAGGGTCTTCCAATTTCATTTGGTGTTTCTTGTCACCCCACCCACGGTTTTTTCTGAAAAAACCCTGGGGGATATATTTTTTTCACATATTTTCAGAAGAACAAGAATTGTTGAGGCAAACTGTTTTTTTTAAATTTAAAAACGTTATTTTTCAAAACCCATGACAGCAATGTATTATTGTACATTTTATTAAAATCTGTATACTAAAAAACCAAATGCTGTCATATTTTACCGATTTTTTTATTTTCATCAAAAATAATTTTTAATTGATTTTAAATTTTTTGAAATAAGACAATTATTTGATAATGTTTTTGTATAATTTGTTTCAAAACCATGTTTCATTTTTACGAGAAATACTTTTTTGTTTTTTTTTTGTGTCAAACGTGTATGAGTGCATATATTCGGTCTTAGTTTTCCATTCTGCGGAGTTATTGTGAGTTGGGATTATTTTGGAGAAAACTTCCAATATTATGCAGAAAAGAAAAATATCAAAGCATATTTGAAAATATGTTCCGTTGGCCAAAATATTGGTGAATTTGCTATTTAATCTCATCCATTTTCAAGTCTTCTTCTATGAGAAGATTGTAAAAACGAAAATAAAGTTATTCAGCATCGTAAAAATTACTACTAACCGTACTGTAAACTAATAATTACAAAATAAATTATAAATACTTTTCATATAACTTTGTTTTCAAAAAAGTTTTGAAAAATATATTGAGAGAAATATATACACACCCATCTCCCATGGTTTTTTTTTTTTAAATTGACAAGAAACACCAAATGAAATTGGAAGACCCTTATTGTTTTTCATTAAAAATATAAAATTTAAATAATACAAACTACTGATATTTTCATTTACAAAAATTGAAAACATCATATGCACGTTTTAAAAAATATGAAATATACATTGTAACTTGACGTTATAAATAGTATACGTTATCTTGGGTGGATACTGTATTAGAATTTAATTTTTTAAAGAACACAAATGAAAACTTCAAATTCTTTACCTGAAAATAAATATGAAAAGTACTAAAAGTGAAAAAAAAACAGCAACGTTATCCATTGTTCTAAGCATCACAAGTAATTGTCTTCTTAAATTTGGCATAAATCGAACTAGTTTCAAAATACGCAATAATCTAAATGTTCGTAAAACGCTTAGGCCTGAATTACTTTCTCGTCCTCCTATTCCTGCTTGGCAAATTTCTGCAACACTTAAAAATTTTAAGTAAAAATTTAGAAATTTAAATTGTACAACTAAATGAAATTTTTAAGCAAGGTTTCTTAAACATTCTATACCTCAAAACAACGATAATTCCATCAAAGAGGTTGAATCCATTAGAAACATATCTAAATGGTCCTTCTCCAATAATTTTCAACAACATTTCTATAGCAAATATACATGAAAAAATTATGTTACTTGTTTCAACAATTGACGTAAGCTCCTCAGGTTGATTATGATACTCAATCCCCATACTTAAGGTATTGATCAATATTGCCAAAAGAATTCCTTGTTGAAAATAATTATGTTCTATTATTTTATTAATGAACTTTCGAAACATGAAAAAAGTTTTGATAATACAGGATAAAGAACAAAAAGCTGGTTTGTAAAAATAGTTTTTATGACGATTTATGTATTGGTTTGTACTACATCCTCGTGAATTTGTTTTGTACCTTTTTATAACAACTGAATGCAAGCAGTCAAGCGTAGAGTTGTTTGTTAAAAGTGCTGCTGAAAAAGCAACTGAAAATGCCAATAGCTCTTGACAACTCATTGTATTTGCACTCTTAAAGCACAATCCTAATGTGTTAGTTTTTTTTTCTTGATTGTTCTAAATTAATAAAAAATTATTTTATTATATTTTTATAAATGAATGATTCCATTGTCAAACAAGGAAAGAGTTAGATGAAAAATATGTAAATTCGTTTCAGCGACCGATTATACTGCACAAATATGACAATTTATCAAGGGCGGCTAAGAGGCTAAGTTCTTTACGATTTTTTATTTAAACTTTTAATTGAATCACATTAATAATTTTTTTGACAGGGATTCAAAAGTCCATATGGCTTGATATTTTCACAACAGACGTAAGTCGATTTTTGTAATTGTTCAGGAGAGCTTAAAACGTTTTATGAACTAATTTTGTTCTACGCATTCCAAAATTATGATTCACAATTCTTAAGAATCACCTCAAAAAATAACTTCTAGTATTTTTTTTTCATTTATAAAGTGTTTAAATGTAAGAAAAATTTATTTATATATCTTGTAGCAGGAACAACGGTCACTTCGCAAAGTTTGCAAACTAAAATTTTGATTTTTTTTTTCTTAAAACTCAAAATGCGACATATAAAACTGTGTAACAGTGATGCCGAATAATTGTATTTTTATGAAGGTTCTCTCCATTTTCCTAAATGGTTCCTAAAGGTTCTTGCTTTGGTCATATTGGTCTTAATTTAAGCCTTACATTAGACTTATTATACTGAAATCGAATCGAAAAACGAGATCTACAAGTTTTAGAAGAAAGATTTTTAGGATGTCTTATAAATGGGCAGAAAATTGGGAAAAAACGAAAAATTTGTTTTAAAGCAGTCTTAAAAGGGTTAACCCGGACTAATTTTTGTACTTGTTCATACTCAGTGTAAAGATCGCACTCAAAGAAATATAATCTTCGTACATAATTTTTATGATAATTGATCAGACATTTGATAAAAATGCTTCCCATTATTTTACTGAATTTTCACATACGTTCTATACATACAGATGATTTAAAACCGAAAATCTGTTTTCCTAAAAGTTGTCTTGTTTTTCCTCATTTTATGTGAAAAATTCACTAGCATTCAGTGTTTTAATGTTTGACAATGTCTCAGTTTAGAACTTGTAGAGCCATGAATGTAAATCTTATATTACCAAATTGTAAATTTTCCAATGTCCATTATAAGAGCTAAGGGCATTTTGTACATCCACATCAACTTTTTCTATTATTTTAGGTCTATTAACTGGAGCATTCAATATCACATATTCGTTAAAAAGAACTGATGATCTTCTTTTCTTAGGCATCTTAGTAGCATCCAAAGCCTAAAAAAATATAGATTTATTATACCTATCATCATAACACAACATTTTAATGTTAGTGAAACAATTTAAAATGTTTAGGGATTTTGTCCATTATGGATTTTTGTTTTCGGGATTTTTCTTAATGGATTTTGGTTTTAGGGATTTTAATTGTAGGATTTCCCCAATTCCTCAATTAGATTGCTGGAAAGAATTTTAACGTAGGAGAATCTTGCCACTTCTCGATAGTTTTTTTTCATATGACATTTAACACCTAAGTGGTATACATTCGTAAATTTTACGAAGTAGGTTCTTGTTTTTTATATATGTCTCTAAAGGGATGTCATAGGGATCTGATTCTTTCAGTACCTTCTAATTATTGAAGAAACAACAATTTAACACTGTTGTGGAGACGTTTTACTAGTTACATCATACAGAAAT
>LN483741.1:78612-102182 GCA_900002565.1 Culicoides sonorensis
GTCATATGGGCGTAAATGTACCTTTGGAGTATTTCTTATAATTTGCCTTCAAAAATAAGCATAAAAGTTTGACCATTTTGTCATTTTTGGCATTTTATTCGTTTAAAACGGTTTAATTTTAAAATCATCATAAAATCCTTAGACGAGCATTTAGGATTTTAATTCCATTAGTTTTAGAGTCCTCAGGGGTTGTACTTTAAGGGTCAATAAGTTTTAGACTTGGTGTATTTTTTTTCTTGAAATAGCTTGTTTGGTGAGCTTATCGATAAGCTCTAAAACCAGCCCTTAATGCTCGGTATCTTACTGCTCGAGCAGAAATTGGCAGTTCTAATGTTTCTACGAGACGTCTAGAAGATATTGCAGGATTTTTTTTTGATTTCTCGAATAATTAAAGCATCCAGACGTGGGCTTGTCTTCGGTTTTCGTCCGCCTTTATGCTGGATATCACCACTTCCCGATTGTCTAAATCGAGCAATCAAACGAGAAATTGTTGATTTGTGAACGTTGTATGTTTCAGCCAATTGTTTTTGAGTTTTCCCAGCAGTATAATCAGCAATTATACGATCTCGAAGCTGCTTACCCAAAGTATCTCCTGCCATTTTACACAAATACGTAAAAAAATAATTTTTGTCAACTTAAACAGGAATGCAAAGATCAAAATTATATCTAAACCTCATGATAAGTACCGTTAAACATCCTTATTAAATTAAATTAAATTATTAAATTCAAATTCGAAATGAATCTCAATTCATTCGGAATCGTTTGAATTTAAAGATCTTTGAGTTGCATATGTTTTTTCCATGCAATTTTTTGACTTTTTGCAAATAATAATCTGAAATAATTTTTTTTCACATAATAATCTAAAATTTTCAATACAGTTTTTTTCTTGACACTAACATACACCACATCTGATTGAAATTTTTATCGATATTCAACAGAATAAGAAAGTTTGATATCATTTTACAAGAATTAAATTTAGTTGCACGTGTTTTTTCCAACACTGTACATCATAAAGAAATTAGACTATTCTTCGTAAATTTTACGAATGTATACTTTTGTTAAAGTTTATTTTCTGGAAAAAATAGAAATAACTTTTAAATATTTAAGACATTTTTAAATATTTTCGTAAGACAATTCATCAAAATACCAAAAATAACAAAAAAATAACTGGAGTTTTAAAAAATTAGAGAATTTAATTCAAATTTTAAGCTTGTTTTGTATGATTTCTTTAACTAAAACATTCATGTAAACGCCTTCAGGTTGAATGCCTTATTGACAATATATCTAATCATTTTAGAGAGACGATAAATGCTATCAAGATCAATTTTTACGTTATTTTACATTCAAAATTCATTGCAGATATAAGATAACTGTAAAATGGACTCAATTTTTAATTCAATTTGTTGTTTTTAGAGTAAGTCTATGGTTCAAAAGGCAAATAAAAATTATCAATTTTTCAACTCCCGTGTAACGCAACCCCGCACGATATTTCAAATATATCTTAGAATAAGCTTTAACATTTACACTAAGAATGCTTTTATTTGAAAAAAAAATCTCTTTAGTAATGGTGAAAAAGTGGCATCATTTTTAGACGATTACTAAATGGACCTTAGAGATAACCAGAGAGCAAACAATTGCAAACAATGTGCTAACTATATTTATTTGCTGGTTGTTTCTTGTATTATTTCATGTTATAACCAGCAATATTAATGACTATTACGATTATTTTTGTAAAAGTAAAGATCTCACATAGTTACAGGGGTCTCAAAATGTGTTCGTCAAATTTACGAATGTACGTTTAGAGAAATTAATTTCATTAACGGGTACTTTATATAGATAAATCTTAACTTAGCGTATCCAGTGATGTCCTCTAAAATTTTTAACAAGGGGCTCGCTACCAAATTGAATTTAACACCTAAGTGTTATACTTATTTTGTATTAGGTTAAAGGTATACATTCGTAAATTTGACGAACACATTTTGAGACCCCAGTGAGATCTAAACTATGTGAGATCTTTACTTTTACAAAAATAATCGTAATAGTCATTAAAATTGCTGATTATAATATGAAATAATACAAGAAACAACTAGCAAATAAATATAGTTAGCACATTGTTTGCAATTGTTTGCTCTCTGGTTATCTCTAAGGTCCATTTAGTAGCCTTTTAAAAATGATGCCACTTTTTCACCATTACTAAAGAGATATTTTTTCAAATAAAAGCATTCTTAGTGTAAATGTTAAAGCTTATTCTAAGATAGGTATATTTGAAATATCGTGCGGGGTTGCGTCACACGGGAGTTGAAAAATTGATAATTTTTATTTGCCTTTTGAACCCTAGACTTACTCTAAAAACAACAAATTGAATTAAAAATTGAGTTCATTTTACAGTTATGATATAAGATAACAATGATGCAATGAATTTTGAATGTAAAATAACGTAAAAATTGATCCTGATAGCATTTATCGTCTCTCTAAAATGATTAGATATATTGTCAATAAGGCATTCAACCTGAAGGCGTTTACATGAATGTTTTAGTTAAAGAAATCATACAAAACAAGCTTAAAATTTGAATTAAATTCTCTAATTTTTTAAAACTCCAGTTATTTTTTTGTTATTTTGATGAATTGTCTTACGAAAACATTTAAAAATGTCTTAAATTTTTAAAAGTTATTTCTATTTTTTCCAGAAAATAAACTAACAAAAGGTATACATTCGTAAAATTTACGAAGAATAGTCTAATTTCTTTATGATGTAACTAGTAAAAAGTCTCCACAACAGTGTTAAATTGTTGTTTCTTCAATAATTAGAAGGGACTGAAAGAATCAGATCCCTATGACATCCCTTTAGAGACATATATAAAAAACAAGAACCAACTTGGTAAAATTTACGAATGTATACCACTTAGGTGTTAATGTAATTTTTTTTAATCATTTGAAATTTGAAAAATTTCTCCTCAACAATGAACTTTTTAATTCGCCTAAAACTAATTTTATTACTAATAATAATCTATTATTTTTTTTGGATAATTAACAAATTTAACTGATATTTATTTACTATTTAAATATTTTTAGGATGGTTTCGTGGGTTAGCGCGAATGAGTGTTCTAGCGCGAATTTTTCATTAAATCTTTAATTTTATAAGATTTTAAAGTTTTATATATATTTTTTTTGTGTTTATAAATAAATATAAACAAAAGGAATAATTTTATAAATTTATTTCACGTTTATATTGATCCCATTATTATAAATATGAAGAAAAAATTGCATGCATTTTTTCAGCTGTGTTTCTTGAAAAATGGCGGATGAGGTATGATTTTTTTCATCATTTTAAAAATGCAAAATAAATATATTATATATAAGAATTAAAGAAATTTATTGAATACTCCACGTAATATATGTTTTTTTGTTTTATTTAAAGAACATAAAAAATTAAAATATTTAAAAGTAATAATAATAAAATCATTCGCAGTAGATGGATACGAATCACGCTAGAACAAGAATATTCGCGTTAAATCCAAAAAACATGATTTTCAAAATAAATGCAATATTTTGTTGATATTGGCTATTTAATTTATTAAACTATTTGATTTTCACGTAATTTAGACTTTGTTCTTTTGATTAACATGAACATTTCAACAAATAGAATTAAATTTCATTCATATTTTTGCCAATGAAAATTTTAATATTCTTAAATTCGCACTAGACCACGACACCATCCTAATATGAAGAAATAAAATTATATTTCATATGAATGTATATTACTAATTTATAACCACTTTTTGTGTATGTGTTGTATAGTATCTATACGAAAATTATAAATGAGAAATATGAGTTCTGAGTAGTAAATATTTCCACTTTTCTTGTTTATGTTGTATGGTATTTGTATGAATCATGAATATGATGATGAAATGTATGAACGGATTTTTTCTAAGTAGGATGGTGTCGTGGTCTAGTGCGAATTTAAGAATATTAAAATTTTCATTGGCAAAAATATGAATGAAATTTAATTCTATTTGTTGAAATGTTCATGTTAATCAAAAGAACAAAGTCTAAATTACGTGAAAATCAAATAGTTTAATAAATTAAATAGCCAATATCAACAAAATATTGCATTTATTTTGAAAATCATGTTTTTTGGATTTAACGCGAATATTCTTGTTCTAGCGTGATTCGTATCCATCTACTGCGAATGATTTTATTATTATTACTTTTAAATATTTTAATTTTTTATGTTCTTTAAATAAAACAAAAAAACATATATTACGTGGAGTATTCAATAAATTTCTTTAATTCTTATATATAATATATTTATTTTGCATTTTTAAAATGATGAAAAAAATCATACCTCATCCGCCATTTTTCAAGAAACACAGCTGAAAAAATGCATGCAATTTTTTCTTCATATTTATAATAATGGGATCAATATAAACGTGAAATAAATTTATAAAATTATTCCTTTTGTTTATATTTATTTATAAACACAAAAAAAATATATATAAAACTTTAAAATCTTATAAAATTAAAGATTTAATGAAAAATTCGCGCTAGAACACTCATTCGCGCTAACCCACGAAACCATCCTACTAAACATTCCATTATTTTAACAAGTTTTATTTAATTTAAAAGTGGCAATATATTTTGCCTAGGTTAAAATTTCATTTGACTCTTTTAAGATTCGAAAAAAGTCCTCATTTTGTAAGTTATTAAGTAATAAGAACTTTAATAAACAGATTTTTTTTTTTTAAAAGCTCATAGGAACTCAAAAAAGAATGAAAATACTGTATTAATATGAGCGTTATAGCGTTTTCGATTCGCATTAAGTTTTTCTTCCAAAAAACTGGTTAAAACTATCAAAAATATCGGATAAATGGGTAAAACTCTCATCTATTCATTTCGTGGATCAAAGTTTGAACATGTTCAAATGATTTTTTAAAACGCAAATTAAATTTATACTAAGATTCACTACACCAAATAATTCATAGCAAAAATAACGCCAATAAAGTGGGTCGGAAGCTAACTACTTTTAACTGTCATTTTCGATATTAAATTTATTCAAATACCTAGAAAATAAATAAAAAAGGCTCGATCGCAGAATACAATTGATAAAATTTGTACAATTGTTCAAAGTGAAAAACATATTTTGCTTTACAAAGAGACCAACAAAGTTACAAGTGCATTGAAAATCAAAGCTTGGGAGTGGATCACGGATAAATTTAATGGAACAAATCCTCGGAACTTGAGTCGGGATCCAAATGCACTGCAAAACTTGTGTAATAAAGGAAGACGAGATGCTAGAGGTGTCTTTTTTCTCGACTTTTTAAAAAACCGAAAGCCGATAGTAAAAAAACCGAGAGTCTCGATCGAGAGTAACAATAAAAACAATTTTCAATAAAAAATTTATTCATCTGATTATCAAAAAACGGGAAATGCTAACCATTTGGCGGTTTAGAAAAGTGCATTTCGATGGGACTCAAGGTTCACATAAAAATGAAAATTGGTTACCAACCAAACAGGTTTTTGATTGTTTTTCAGCACATTTTTTGGGGTATATTTGCAAAATTTGAAAATTATCTGTCGAGGGAAATGTTTCATAAAAACAATTTAATTATCAATTATTAATAATATTAATTAATATTATCATCTGTCAGTAAAAAAATTGAAAAATATGCTCTAATTAATTTTGCGTTATCTCAAAAACTACATGAGTTTTAAATGAATTTAATATATATTTTTGGAAAGAAGAAGAATGAGGCTTGTTAAATTTAACATTGGTTGCGAGATCAACTTTAAATAAAAGAATTTTCGGGTTCACAATATGAAAAGAGAGTTCCTTGGTAAAATAATACTAGAACCTCTTTTTAAAGTCGATATTTTCAGAATAAGTTAGATTTTAGCTCAATTCTACGAAATATATGAATTGGGAGGCTTTACATAAATTATTGACTCGCGTTTAAAGTCTTATACTTTGCATTAAGCGGCCGTAAGTGCCTTTTCTTCTTTCGTATATTGTATCAATCGGTCCTCAATTTTTTGAAGTACTTAGTGCTCATTTTCCTTATTTGTCAGAAAACTGTTCATAATTTTGATGAACTGAGTAAAATGAGTCATATTGGAAGAAAAATACACATCCATGATATAATTATTTGACGGTTTTTTGCTACCAATCTAATTTACCAAGTAAATTTGCATCCAGCAATATGAAAATTATTTGAGAAAATTTAGTTATAACGTAGTAATGTCAGATCATACAAAAAAAAAACTAAAGGTAATAAATAAATTAGCAAAAATAATGATTTTTTGAGAATATTTTTGAGAACTAAAAAGGCCCAATATTTTAAGGTGATCCCGCAAAGAAAATATTATATTTAATTACCCCTTTTGTCTTCTTTCCACCAATTTATCAAACCTATGTGTATCTCATGTAGTTTTTGAAATAACTCAAAATTTATAAGAGCACGCTTTTCAATTTCTGTGCTGATGACGATATGTGTCATATGGAAAATTTCAAAAATTCATACTCAACTTTTTAATGTGATATTGAAAAACTGTTAAAGCCTAATTTTTTTCTAGTTTTCAGAAATCAAAACTATATTGGAGTCTAAATACTTTTTTTATTTGTTTTATTATAATAAAATGGATATTTTGTAAGTTTTTTCTGTTTTTTCCAAAAAAAAATCAATTTCCCTCGAAAGATGATTTTGATGTTTTGTAAATCAGTTTTAAAAATCATGCTTCAAATAACGCCGAAAAGCTTTTGCTTGGTAACCGAAATCCATTTTTACCTCTTTCTTGTGAACTGTGACTCGTTTCATTGAATATACTTAAGTTTTAGTTTTAATAACTATACCGCCATTTTGAAAAACTTTCACCAGTTTGAAAATTTAAAAAAAAATATTTGAAAAAATCGGACATTTTGGGCTTTGACCATTTTCAGGCTCTGGAGCCTAATTCTTGAGTCCAATTCCTGAGCCTGATCTCAGAGCCATTAAGTTAAAATTTATTTTAGTTAACTTCTCCACCCAACAAAACAAATTATAAATATGTTGAAATTTTTAACCGTTTTTAACGATTTTTCAGGCTGCGGAGGCTCTGAAGCCCAATCCATGAGCACAACCTCAAAACTAATGAGTTTAAAATCATCCTTAAGACCTCCTCTGTCTAATAAAAAAAAACCCGATGTCGCTCCGATGGACCATTCCGGAGTTATGGATGGATCTGACAAACGGACATACAGAGTGACGGCGAACAAACCGTCTATAATAGTGCATTTTTTCTTACGAAATGCACTAAAAAAATAACATAATTTTAATCTCATTAATCCTTATTAATTTTCAAAAAATATGATTTTAAGAACATTATTCTGTCAAACAAAGTCAAAAAATTTCAAAAAACTCATAAATGGCAAAAAACTTAATATTTTAAAAAAACTCAAAATTTTCAAAATAAAACTCAAAACTTTTTAAAAAACTCAAAATTTGCAAATTTAAGTTTTTTTAAATTTTTGAGCTTTTTGAAAATTTTAACTATATTGAAAATTAGGCCTTTTTTGAAAATGTTTAAATTTCGAAATTTTGATCATGAAAAAATTTGAGTTTTTAAAAAATTTTGAGTTTTTTTTTTATTTTGAGGTTTTTGAAATTTTTGAGTTTTTTGGAAAATTTTTGAGTATTTTGGAAATTTTTTGAGTTTTTGATGTTTTTTGAAATTTTTAAGTTTTTTAAAATTTTGAATTTTTTGAAAATTTTGAGTTTTTAGAAATTTTTGAGTTTTTTTGAAAATTTTGAGTATTTTTGGTGCAACTTGCGTTTGGAGAATTTGCATTTGGCGAATTTGGTTCATTTGGCAAATTATGCATTTGGCGTATGGCATTTTGTGCATTTGGCAAATTTGCCATTCGGTGGCTAAGACCATTTGGAGGGTCTTATATCTTACATCTTATATGTGGGGCCTATTTTGAATTATAACGGAGCTGACGCACGAAGAAAAATCCACTGTTTTATATAGTCATTGTTATTAAAAATATTTCAATCAAGAAAAAGTGTTGGGCAAGTTTGATCATGCAATAAGATAAACTAAAATATATTTTTTGCGATTCTACGTCGTTCTGCTAGGAAATGTTAGAAACATTTTTTGAAACAAAAATTGTTGGAATCCTTGTAGAATAAACTTTTCAAACTTTAATAATTGCAGAAAATGAAAAGTCTTAATTTCTCAAAATTTCACAAATTAAAGGAACTATACTAAGAGTGACGCTATACAACACAAACATATTAAACAAATGAGTACAGATATTCAATGAGAAAACTTACTTTAATTCCAATACATCGAGTTTGAACTTAATTTTCTTATTATATTTTATATTTTTATAAATTTCTTTGCTCCAAGCAATAATTAAGCTGCTACTAAAGTTAATACTAGAAAATTAAATGGGATTAATCCTCTTTTGTTAAACTGTTTGTTTAAAATTAAAGTTAACATTTATTTTCGAACCCCGTACAAATTTGAATGTATTGATAGATTTTTTATGACGTCATTAAGATTAGAACACATTCACTTCAGAAACACATTTACTTCACATTTACACTTAGTTTCGTCTGATCTTTGATGTGAAATAGATGTGAAATTTTAGTATTATATTTTAAAGTGAGTATTTTATTGTAATTCATATGAAATTGATTGTTTTTTAATTACTAATTTCAAATTATTTAGATTTGTAACAAGCAAATAGACATTATAGTAATCTAATTTATATTAGAAAATTGTTAAAAGATTGAGGTGAGAAAAAGTGACTCTTCAAGTGTAATTTTCAAGTAATTAATTAAAATTATATTTATTAGAATTCCTAACAATACACATGCATATACGTCGTCTATAGCAATTTCATGTTGCTCTCGTACTGCCACAAATGTAAGAAATGTGATTGAATTCATAGAATGGAGTCGTTAGAAAATTGGCTACTGTTTATAGGTTAAATTGAGTGTCTTTGCAAAATGTTGATATTAGATGAAATAGGGATGCCACATACGGAGATTATATTTTTTAAAAGCTGATTTTTCTGAACATATTTTTTACTTTTATAATCAGTTTTTGTGGGAATGAGCAGCGTTTGAATCGCAAATCAGGGTTTTCAAATTAACTTTCTTCTTGATATCATTACCAAATCTAACTAAAAGACTTATGAAAAACTTATTTTAGAAAGTTTACTTCCGAAGGATTCCAACAAATTTTGTTTCTAAAATTTTCTAGCAGAGTGTTAAATCAAAGACTCTCTAAATTCAAATTGTCCATTTATTTTATAAATATATATCGTTATCTCCGTAAAAGAAAGTCGTATCTCATTATTGCTAACTTTTCAGAGGAAAGCGGAGGAAAGAGTAGAAAGCCAAGAGTTAGTGGGGTAAAATAGGCTTAAAAACTTTACAAAATGCCATTAAAACCTTCAAAGGACGTAAAAAAGAAACGGTCTTATTTATGGGAAACGACAAAATGCATTTTAATATTATAAGGCTCTTTTACCGGGAATTTTTTTTGTTACAACATAAAATTACAAAAAAGGCCGTATAATTATACGGCTCTTTTTGTACAAGCGAAACCGCATACAGAGTTGAGAGCCAAGATTTTGTGGGAAAAAAGAGCCTCAAAAATGCAACTTAAAGCGTCAAAAACCTCAAAAGGCCGTATAATGAGATACGACCTTCTTTTAGCGAGATAACGATATAATAATAATTAATATTAATTTTTAATCATTTTAATCTTAGTTAAAGTACCTGGTTCAATTTGATTATTACCAAGGGGTAGTCGGAGTGTGACACGAATGAACCCGAGAACACGAAAACACGAGAACATGAGAACATGAGAACACGAGAAAACGAGAACATGAGAACACGAGAACATGAGAACACGAGAACATGAGAACACGAGAACATGAGAACACGAGAACATGAGAATACGAGAACACCAGAACACGAGAACATGAAACTAAATTTTCGTGTTTTTTGCTTCGACTACCGCTTGATTATTACTTATTTCAAGGTTGAGTTGCACATGGATCTACATGAAAATCTATTAATCAAATATTTTTACTTGTAAGAACTATGAAACTGAAATTAATCACCTCTAATTTAGAACAACTCAATTATTGATTAACATTATTCTAGTCTGACATTATTCATTAATGGGGAGAAATATAAATAAAATATCGGATGCCTTTATTTTTTGCTATAAATTTGTACACTGGTTCTTCATGCCATTCTAAGCATCAGTGCAAAAAAAAAATTTTTTCCGTACACACGTTCTCGAGATATCGCGCTTTGAAATTTCGCGAATGGCGCGCGCGGCCATTTTTTGACTTATGATATCTCGCGAACCACAAAACGCAGAAAAAATTCTAAATATGTTTTGGAAAGATATTAAGGATATCTTTAATAATTTTTTAGAAAAATATTGATTTCATAATTAAATTTCAATTTAAAACTCTATTTTTCCATTTTCTGGTAGTTGGACGTGATAAATTTTTATTTTTTTAATGTGATTCTGTAGCTTTAATATTCAGCAATACATTTATTTTGGTTTTGGTTTTGGTAGCCTTGAACTTTTAAAGATACAGAGCCTAAAAGAGCGCTTTAATTACAAATTTTCATTAAAAAGTTCAGATGGTGACTTTTTCATACAAAAACCAGAATATTCATAATATCTTCCTGATTTCTTCATTTAAATCTAAAAGTTAAATTAGTCTTATCACATGAATTTGAATGGAGTTACATCATGCATACATTATTCTATGATCAAACTAAAATGAATTCCTAAACTTTTCCACAACATTTAACTTTGTCTAACAGAATCTGTAAATAGTTCCTACGTTTAATAAAGGTTTCAAATCATTATTAAAAATTAATGTTACACATAAAATGATATGTTCCATAAATTAATTGGTACTTAATTTCTCTAACATTAAATTTCACTCAAAAACGTGTACATTTGACATTTCAATATAGTAACTAAAAAGACTTATCATAGAAATATTTTATTATAAATAAATATTTGACTTTTTCGCAATCGTAGTTTTTTGTTGTGTTTTTAAAACACAAAGCAACGTCTATAAAAAATTGTGCATTCGTCGAAATCACAAAAAATGTCCACAAAAAACATCCTAGAAAGTAGGCAACATTTTCGTATTTTATTTCATCACATCAATCAAACTTGCCTAATGTTTTTTTTATTCGGACACATCTCAAAAACCCGGTCCTAGTTTATTTATTTTTTTTTTTTATTATTTTATTTTATTTTCATTTAAAACATATATGATAAATGGTAATAAAATTTAACAAGATAATAAGATTTAAATAATAAAACATGAATAGAATGGTAATAAATGGTCATGGGTAGTTATAAAGGGTTATAAAATGGTAATGAAAAATATTATTAACAATAAAAGGCTAACAAAATGCTTAATAGAATGGTAATAGGTACACACTTTATAATACAGATCCCCTGTAAATAATAAATTTGAAAAGAAGCATATAAACGTATACTCAAACAGCAAATGTACGTATGCCGTACAAGCAAATGTATGTACGCTGAACAAGCAAACGTATGAATGCCAAATAAGCTAATGTCTATTGCTCATCCGGCAAATCAATGTTTGCCAAATTGGCTACTCTTGAAAAAATGTATAGTATACATTTTCTTTTGAAATGTTATATTTTGAGAAATATTTGTCGTAGAAAAAATTCTAAATACGTTTTGGAAACGGCAGAAAAATATCTTTTAGAATCTTATATAAAATTTTAATATCTGTAAATAAAATTGAATTATTAAGCGAAAATGTTTATTTTTTCATAAAAATTAGCAGAAATTGGTGCAAACCGATATGAAAAAATGAGAAATATATGTCATAGAAGAAATTTAAAATATGTCGTGGAAACAACAGAAAATAATCTTTTAGAATCTTATACAACATTTTAATATTTGTAAATAAGATTGAATTTTAGAACGAAAATTGTAAATTTTTCATACAAATAATAACAAATTGATGCAAAGCAAACAATATGGTCGAATACTCATGTTTTTGCTGATTCATACAGGTGCTCTGCATTACTCAAATATTTGGTACGCATTAAATTTTATTTATATTTTGATGAAAGTATGAAAAAATTACAATTTTCGTTTAATAATTCAATTTTATTTACAGATATTAAAATTTTATATAAGATTCTAAAAGATATTTTTCTGCCGTTTCCAAAACGTATTTAGAATTTTTTCTACGACAAATATTTCTCAAAATATAACATTTCAAAAGAAAATGTATACTATACATTTTTTCAAGAGTAGCCAATTTGGCAAACATTGATTTGCCGGATGAGCAATAGACATTAGCTTATTTGGCATACATACGTTTGCTTGTTCAGCGTACATACATTTGCTTGTACGGCATACGTACATTTGCTGTTTGAGTATACGTTTATATGCTTCTTTTCAAATTTATTATTTACAGGGGAGGAAATTCTTTATAATAAACAATTTATAAAATGTTCAGTTCATTATAAAGAGTCCTATACTCTTTATAATATACATTAACGTCATACAGAGAATAACCTTTTCCCTTATAAGGAGTACTTCTCATAGAGAGCAGTCTCTATAAGGAGTATTTATTATAAAGAATTTTGTCTGTAGTTACCGAAAGTCTGAGCACTTATTATGTTATACCTTAAGATGTTGAGCTAAATTTGCTGCTTCATTTTGATTAGGAAGCTTAAGCAATATTAGAGTTCTAGGAGCTTCTGTAATTGAACCAACTAAATTATCAGTGTTGATGTTGTTTATATCTATTGTGCGTCCTTCTACAGAAAACTGCTTGATTACCTATTAAAATATTTAACAAAAACTTTACTATTCGATTTTGATGCAACAGCATTAACCCATTAACCGCCTCTACTAGATCCCGTTGAGATATATAAAAATCCTAACAAGGGTTAATTACTATTGGTATTTATATGATTTTAGTGAAAAAAAAAATTTCCCAGGAAAAGCGGATTTTCCACACGAAGGTGGTCGAAAAATCGACCAACGGCGGAATCCATTGTCAGTTGTATTAAAATTAAATATATGAAAATTATTTAAAAAATTTTGGAATCAAATACAATAAAAATTGATTTGCTTATAGTTTTTAATCAATTAAGCTAATATTTTTACAAATATTTATTAGTTTTGTAATAAGTTTTCTTTTTTGTTAGTATTTTCACATAAAAATTACTTTTTCTGATCATTATGATAAGATGAAAAACATTTGGTATGCAAATGTATGTTACATTTGATGCACATAAAAATTGTATGTTTATGACAGACTGCACAACGTCTGTATTTGTTTTCAGAAGATTTTTGCACTATATGTTCACGCTCATTCAAATTTGGAAATCCTTGAAAACTTCCATGTGGAACCTCTGCACTTACATCATCATCGTCGTCACTGCTCTGGTCATCGTTTTGAGTAAATTTAAGAAGACACGTGGACACTTCACTTCTGAACTCTAATTGACCTAAGGGCTTATTCCCTTCCATTTTACTAATGAAACATGAAAGTTTCCAGGCGTTAACAATCGCAGTATCCAGACAGTTAGAAAACAAAGGCCATGTGGTGACTTCTTTCCTTTCACGTTACAACGATAATTGGAAATGGCGTTATCAGCTAAATCAACACCGCCCATATTGAGATTGTAATTTTTTATCATTTGAGGTTGTTCGATATTATAGTATTTTTTCTCTTTCTTGTTGTATCGTCTAGAAATACTAATGGGTTTCAAGGCATCGAAGGTACTCATCAATGTAACAATTGAGTTATCATGAAATTTTACTACATTTATTTTGTTTGTAGTGTCGAATGCATTCACAAATTCACCCTTTGCAAGGGACTTGTCAGGTTTTAATAATAAGGAAGCAGGTAATCTATTCTTTCTAACAGTTCCTGTAGCCAAAAAATGACGTTCATTCAATAAAGTCATCAAATAAAAGCTCGTAAAAAAATTATCAAAAAAAATTTTGTGCCACTCAGGATGCTCAACATTTTTCAGTAGCTCTAACACAATATGGGCACCAAGTCCTAATTTCTTATCATATGCTTCTGAAGCTCCTGCATATGGTATTGTATAATATATGTATCCCTCTGAAGAGGCTAATATCCAGAGTTTATAACCAAATCTTACAGGTTTATTTCTGATGAACATTTTACAACTGTGTCTCCCAAAGTATGGGACCATTTGCTTATCTATAGACAAATTTTCACTGAAAATCCCGAATTGCATGAAATTTTTATTGAGCATGTCAAACAGAGGCCGCACTTTGCAAAATCGGTCATTTAAATTGATGGAATCGTTGTCACAAACATGCAAATTGCGCTTGATCTCTCTGAATTGTCTACGGGTAAGCGAATTTTTTACTAATGGTACACCAAAATCAGGTCGGGTACTCCAGTAGTTTTCAACATCTGGTACTGTGTGATATCCGGTCAACAATAAAAACCCTAAGAATCTCCGAATTGTGATTTCATCGCATACATTCGCAACAACATTATGTTGGTGTGCATACAAGTTTGTGTTCTCGACGATTAAGTTGATTACTTCTTTATCAAAAAAAAGGTTAAACAGTTGGATTGGTGAACTTCCACCTATTATTAGAAAAAAAATTAAAATTAATTAAAATTAAAAATTAAATTAAATAAATATAAAAATTAAAAATCGTACTCAGTTTTTGCACGAAAGATTTTTGAAACACAACAAGACTCTCAGTATCTGTAACTTGAAATGGGCCATCTAACTCAGGGGTATAATCCCACGTTGGCTCAGGATACTTAGTATTGCCCGTCTTTAATTTCTCTGAATTTTCTTCTGAGGCAGTAGTTTCTTCTTCATACTGAATTTCCACTTCACCAGCAATCTCCTGTAATGCATCTGTTTCTTGTCCGATTATGGATTCATCATTGATGTCTTCTTCATCTGTTAAGGGGGGATGTATATAACTTGGCTAATTAAGTCTCTATGTAGAGCCCCTAACTCTGTCTCAAGATCGGCACACTCAAAAAGATCTCTAACATCTTTCATATTTGTAAAGCATTTTTGAACTGTTGGATTGTCTTTACTGAAATTTAATTTAGGCAATATTTTTTTTTTATTTCACATTTTCATTAAATTTTCAACAAGTTAGCGTACCTTGACATTTTAATAAACAAAATTGGGCAAGATAAATCAAATTGGATGTGTAAATCAATGTACAAATGAATATTTTATTTGTTGATCTTTAGATGCGTCATTTGTTTTAAAAGTAAACAAAAATTATACTTTTGACAACACTTTCCGCCGTTGGTCGATTTTTCGACCATCTAAGTTTTCATTGAAAGTTTGATATAATAATCGTATTTTTTTTATTGTATTAAAGCATATTGTACTTTTTTGAAGCTTTTACTACAAAACTATTCAAATATTGATGATTTTTAGGAAATTAATGTACAAGAAATATTTATCTCAAAAAAGGTCTAAAAAACATGCCTTCACAAAATGGAAAATTTTGACTATATATCCAAAAAATAATTTCAATTTAACTAAAAAATTTCATAAAAAAGGCTTCTAGCTACAATATTGTATAAAAAATAAATTAAAATTTCAATATCATCATCGAATAATATGAGGCTAAAGTTACTGGTCGAAAAATCGACCAGCGGCGGTTAATGGGTTAAATACACTGATTTGTAATTTTCTAACAGTATAATGGATTCAGTTTTTGTAATAACAGTATTGTAATTTTATATTAAGTCACATCGACAGCTGTCTGTGAAAACACCTTTCTGGGCATCTCAGACCCATAGTCACAAATAGAACACAAATTTGTTAAAAATGAAAAGATTGATGATTGTTGAAAAGATCATTTTCTCTTCATATTCAAAACGCTAAATATCAAAGTTTAATGTCTAATGAGTTGGTTTTGTTTTTAGGTACCAATTAATGTAAATCGTTCTCTATCGTTTTTTCAAGCAGAGATTGCCGCCATACTATTCTGCTCTCCGATCCCTGGAGATTGCTGGAGCCAAAATCTGCATCTGTATCGACAGTCAAGCTGCTATTAAAGCTTTGACTTCCTTACAGATTAATTCAAGATTAGATCTTGAGTGCGTCACTGCACTTCAAGACCTATCTCGTTATAACGAAGTAACCCTTGTTTGGGTGCCTGGGCACAGCAATGTGCATGGAAACGAACAAGCGGATATACTTGCTAGAAATGGTATTTCTGCCATCAGTTATTCACCAGAACCGTTCTGCCTCTTCTTTGACCTGCATGAATTCTTACAAGAAAGATAGAGAGGTGAGGCTTTTCCGGGAATGGTGGTCCAATCAAGCGGGCACGCTCAGGCAGACTCGCCTCTTTATCAAGGAACCCGATTCCGGTCTATCGAGGCAACTGATCAGATTGAACCGTACTGAGCTCAGAGTTGTAGTTGGTATGTTCACTGGCCATTGTACTCTAGACTATCATCTTAGTCATTTTGACTCAAGAGATCCAATGTGCAAATGCTGCTCTGAACAAGAGGAGACTGCTGCACATCTGCCTTGTGCATGTCCCAAGCATGCCAGACTGCGTGGAATCACGCTGGGTGAGTACTTTCCCAGTATTGATTCCATCACAAAAGTGAAGGTGTCTGCCCTTTTTAGCTTTTTGAAAAGTTTTGTGCATGTCCCCAGTTTCAAGCTCCAGAGACTGTAGCATCAGCGATGTCACGTAAAAGTCGGGTGAAACGGTTCGCTAATTATCTAGTCACTTTTTTAACATTAAAAAAAATTTAAACGATGATGGGTAATAATAAGATTTAATTTAATCCAACATATTATTAATTAATAAATATTACAGTCAAAATTCCATAATTGATACGGGTAGACGATTCATAAATGTATCAATTAAAGAAATTTAATTCCTTAATTGGTACAGTCAGATTTATGTAAACAAACGACAAAAAATTACTTTAAGCTGATTATTAATGTAAAAATATGCAATTAATCAATTGAAAAAAAAAACAATAATTCAAATTAAGCAATATTTAACCCTAAATTTACTAAACACCTAGTTTTTTTGTTCAATAATTCTATTAAAAATTATTGCTTTGCTTATTTCAATATTAATTTCATGTATATATATATATATATAATTTGCAGCAAAAAAACCACTATAATTTCTTTGAATAAGTTTTTTCTACGTTTTCAGTAATTCTCAATTCAATTTATTTATTTATGAAAAGAAAGTTTTAACAATAGCACAATATAAATTATTGTTTTTTAAACTTTTAACTTTTTTTTTTAAATATCCGTATTTGAAAAGTATTCTTATATGTCAAATAGGTTTCCTGAAGTCCTTAATTTAATTTTTAATTTGAGTTTTTATTTTTAAAATAATTTTTTGACAGTTTATCACAAGCATAGTGAAAAAGTAATATTTAACGATTATTTTTTTTCAAAAACCATTAAAGAAGTGTACCAATTATGATACTGTATCAATTAAGGAATTTTGACTGTACAATATAATCTAAAATAATCCAATCAATTCACGTTATCCATTGAAGAACAAATTTATTACAAAAAAATTGTTAAAATTTTTAGAATTTTACGGGAAAAGATGTTGGAAAATTTTAGCCCTTCACGTCACATCACTGGGTGTAGCGTATGTAGCGTATATAAATGACTTAAAAGGGCTTTTTGAGCTCTTTAATGTTCATCATATATCTACTGAATGGAGGCTATTTCTTGATGGAAGTAGCAGTTCGTTGCTACACAACAACAATACCCTTCCATCTGTACCGCTCGCATACTGCAGGAAATTGTCAGTCTTATAAAGAAGACCACAAAAAAGCCAGCGACGGAAAGCCGCGTCGGGAATTTTCGCAATTCTCAATATTTTTGAATACAACTAGTGCATTAGCTCCGTAAAGGTCTAATTCATCGATTTTCAACTGGGGAGACAAGTTTTGAGTCAAGCCTTGGAACAATATAATTGTTTATTTATGGCACATTTTCAAATTGTCCATATATTTATGGCCCATATTTTTTCGAGCCATATATTTATGGACCGTATTTTTTCAAGTCATATATTTATGGCCCATATTTTTTCCATATATATATTTAATTATGGCAATATATTACAATATATTGTATTGCCCATTATATTGTTCCAAGCCTTGGTTTTGACGTTAAGGAAAAATTCTGAAAATTTTATCAAAATTGGTCTTTCAGAAATTTTTTCGCAAATCTCAATATTTTTGAATGCAACTAAGTGCATTAGCTCCGTAAATCTGAAGGAACAATTTTGATAAAATTTTTCCTAACGTCAAAACTTTCCTCCCCAGTTGAAAATCGATGCATTAGACTTTTACGGAGCGAATGCACTTAATTGAATTCAAAAATATTGAGAATCGCGAAAAAAATTCTGAACGACCAATTTTGAAATATAAATTTTTTTTTCTTGTAAATTTTTGTGTTAATTTCATAAAAAACATTAGAAAACAGATACTGTTCATTTTGCAATATTACAGATATAAAACATTATGAGACTGATAAAGAATTTATTTTTTCAAACTTTAAATATTTTGTTAAAAATGCTTCGCAGCCCCGCATTTAGATATAAAAGATTGTGAAAAGCAAAGCGAAATATTAAAAGTTGCATTGAAACATCAAATTTTCAAATTGATGCCGCCCAATAACTTTATATGAAAAGTCAATCAATTTTAAAGCCAATTAACTTATTTTTAAATAAACTATTGAAAATCGTTGGATCAATATTCGATCATTTTTAAAGAATTTTTAATTTTTCATGAAATAATAACATGCATGCCGACATGGGAAATTAAATGCATTTTTTATATAATTTCTTCAAAGGTTTTCATACAGAAATGCGGAGCTGCGAAGCAGCGGAGCATTTGTAATCAGAATGATTTTTTATCTCTCTATGCTTTTCATACAGAAATGCGGAGCTGCGAAGCAACAGAGCATTTGCAATCAGAATAATTTTATTTCTCTATCCTTTTATACCTAAATGCGGAGCTGCGAAGCAGCGGAGCATTTGACATCAAAATGTTTTAAGTTTAATGAAATAATTTTTTTTATATCTTGCAATTTTTTCATACCTGAATTGATATCAGAATATTTGAAGATATAAAAGCATAGAGAGATAAAAAAAACATTCTGATTACAAATGTTCCGCTGCTTCGCAGCTCCGCATTTCTGTATTAAAAGCATAGAGAGATAAAAAATCATTCTGATTACAAATGCTCCGCTGCTTCGCAGCTCCGCATTTAGATATAAAAGGATAGAGATATAAAATTATTCTGTTATTAATTATTATTCCCATGTTAATTTTGATCTACTTATATGTCGACATATATGTTAACATGTAATAAGTCGACATGTTCACTTGAGAACACTATTAATTCGCAACATACATAGCATTATGTATTCTATCAGATAGTTTATTAATATCTTAATTTTTATTCATAAGCAAATTAATTATAGCAAATTAATAATATGATTTTATTTGAAAATAAAACAATACATTCTCAAATTGACCATATATTTATAGCCCATATTTTTTCGACCCATATATTTATGGCCCATATTTTTTCGAGCCATATATTTATGGCCCATATTTTTCCGAGCCATATATTTATGGCCCATATTTTTTCCATATATATATTTAATTATGGCAATATATTACAATATATTGTATTGCCCATTATATTGTTCCAAGCCTTGGTTTTGACGTTAAGGAAAAATTCTGAAAATTTTATCAAAATTGGTCTTTCAGAAATTTTTTCGCAAATCTCAATATTTTTGAATGCAACTAAGTGCATTAGCTCCGTAAATCTGAAGGAACAATTTTGATAAAATTTTTCCTAACGTCAAAACTTTCCTCCCCAGTTGAAAATCGATGCATTAGACTTTTACGGAGCGAATGCACTTAATTGAATTCAAAAATATTGAGAATCGCGAAAAAAATTCTGAACGACCAATTTTGATAAAATTTTCAGAATTTTTCCTAATCGTCAAAACTTGTCTCCCTCGTTGAAATTCAATGCATTAGACCTTTGGGAAGCTAATGCACTCAGTTGCATTAAAATATATTGAGAATTGCAAAAAAAGATATGTAAAAAAAATCATAAAAAGTGTGCCTTGTCCTTCAGAAGTTATTAACTTCTAAAATAAACTTTTATGAGAGGAAGATGGCTAACTTAAAAGTTAAAAAACAAGAAGTTTTCAAGCAAAAAAAAATATTTGTGATAACTAGGGTTCACTAAAATATTTAAATACATGTTTTTTTCTGTTTATATTTCAAACAAATTAATTAAATACTAATCCGTTTCAGAACATTTGAAGACTTTTGGCATCGATTTGATTTTACATATTTTTACATATTTTGATATAAATACATATAAATACATATTCCGCCCATAAGTACATATATTTACATATTTCGTTCCTAAATCCACATTTGATGGTGGTTTCAAAGATTTTTATAAGTTGTTGAAAGTAATTTAGTTTATCTATTAGCAAACTACTCTTTTTTCCTTGATACGATTGAAAAATTGGAGAAAATAGATATTTTATCGAGAGAAAAATTTAAAATAATTTACGATTTGAAATTTGAAATCGAAAGAGAAACGAGTTTAATTGGAACACAAATCAAATCTAAATTTTTGACTGTTTTAAAAAAAAATCTTGATTTAGATAAAAGTTAATTATCTGTAAAATTTTAGATGGGATGGAAATTGAGGTAAACGAAGCTTTATCGTTGAATTCATATCAGATTTCGTAATTTAAATTTGTACCCTTATAGTCAGTTGACGTTGAAAGAAGTTTTTCAACTTATCACATTTGAAAATATCAAAAAGCATTTAATTCATTCGCGTCATCCGTTGCACCTACTTTTTGTGTCACTTTTCACGTTCAAATTAAAAAATTTCTTTGTCAATCTTTTTTAGAATCTTAATTCAACATGTTTTATAACAAACAGTTGAATCGTTTTTGAATTTAAACCAAAAACTAAAAAATTATGAGCTAATTTTAACCTAAAGAATAAATCGTAGAAGAACTTTTTGTTCAAAACTCAATATTTCTAGGAGCGGTGTCAAATGAGTTAATAATCAGAGCTGCAACAAATTTTGACTTCCTAATAATTAATATAATGTTTTTTTTCCTTAAAGTTAAAACTTGATATTTTATAAATAAATATAAATACATATTTGTGAATAAATACATGTTTGAGCAAATATTTTTGTGTTTTAAATACATATTTTATGTACATAAAATGAGTTTTATCGTACATATTTTAGTGAACCCTAGTGATAACAGCTTCACAAAGTTTTTAAAAGTTGAATTTTTTTGAGTCTGATTTTGCGATGTGAGAAAAACCTAAGGTGTTGTAAATACTTCCTGTTAATACTCAAAATTCAACTTTTAAAAACATTGTGAATCTGTTATCACAAATATTTTTTTTGCTTGAAAACTTCTTGTTTTTTACTTTTTAGTAAGCCATCTCCCTCTCATAAAAGTTTATTTTAGAAGTTAATAATTTCTGGAGGACAAGGCACACTTTTTATGATTTATTTCATATTTTTTTTATTTTTGACTTTTTAGTTTTATTTTTCGTAAAATTAAATGAATTAAGACCTAAGACTTAATAATTTTTGGAATATACTTCTGTTAAGAGAATTCATGTGTATGTAAAAAAAAAATTTTTCAAGTTCGTCCTAGGTCTTTGGTGTTTTCAAAAAAATCAAAAATTCTAATGATGAGGCTACCTCCGCGCAAAACAATAAGATAAAGTTTCAGAAGAAACTATGGCTCATGTAAAAAAAAAAATTTTCAAGTTCGTCCTAGGTCTTTGGTGTTTTCAGCAAAGTTGTAGCTTATGTTGAGAGAACTTTAATGATAAAATTTTTTTTTGATCTTCCGGAAAATTTGTGGAAATTTTTAGATTTTTGTTGAAAAACCGGTATTTTGAACCAAACGTTGTGGGGCAACTCTATTTTTTTATATAAAAATCAAAAATTCTAATGATGAGGCTACCTCCAAAAAAATAAGATAAAGTTTCAGATAAAACTATGGGTCTACAATGGCTCAGAAAGGCTGTAGCGACGTTTTACTTGACTTCCATTTTTGAATGTGACTGAATATATCTGAATATATATATATAAAATAATGAGAATTGCGAAAAAACTTCTCAAGGCCCAATTTTTTTACAAACGTTTTTTTGACTGGTTGGCTGTTATGAAATACATAAGAGACAAACCTTGGTACAGTATTGTTTTGTTTCCTTTAGTTCTTATGTCTTTTAATTTGTAAAGTTTTAGAAAAATGGAAGTTTCAAAATTTTTTATTAGGGGTCCCCGAAATTTTTTTTTGACTAAGGAGGATTTTTTTTCCTTAAGGAAAACTTCACTCTCATCTAAATTTGCACGATTATTTTGCTCTTTATAACCGGCCATGTAAATGTCAGCCGTTAGGGTAGCTGTCAAAAATCCCATGTCAAATTGACATGGGATATAACCCGGTCTTTTTTGATCGTGCTGTCGAATAGATCAGACGTGTTAAAATATTGTAAGACTTAAAATTAAATTTGAGAAATAAAAGTGGCCGCTAGAGCCTTTATTAATAACTTAAAACAAGTTACAACTGGCATCCCGTGTTAAAGAACCAGAGAAAAAAGATTGGTAAGGAATTAAGAGTAAAAGTGAAAAGAAAATATTGCGCACTTACACGATCGGTGTCGGATGTTGCATAAAAAAAAATAAATTTAGAAATCGCGGAAAACCGGATAAAAATAGTGAAAAACCAAAGGAAAACGGTGAAATAGTAATTTAATCAAGTGATTCTTAAAGCCTCGGGCGATTTTTCATCAAAATTCGAAAAAAAATAAACAAAAAAAAACATCCATTAAATTCCAGGAAAAAATGATACAGGACACTCTCGCATATTTGAACACATTGACAGAGTGTGGTAAACGAACATTTTGTTCATCGAGATAGTATCTGGAAAGTGCTTATTCAAGTAAAATTAAGAAAAACGGGAAAAAATAATTTTTCTCTGATAAAAAAAATAGACCCGAAAGGGGAAAATACGAATTAAAAAGCGAAAAAAAAGGTGAAAAATTCCACGTGTGCGGCAGTATAGCCACACAAGTGAACATAATAAAACAATTGCCGGGCTAGAAAAATCGTGTAAGAGCGTACCTTAGGGGAAAAGAGGGTGAACTTACACGGCAAATGCAAAAGTTGCCGTATTTGTTGCCGTAGACGGCAACTTATTGCCGTAGCACGGCAACTCTACGGCAATGTACGGCAACAAATACGGCAACATTTTTAATTTTTTTTTTTCATTTATACAATATAATTTTTTCAAAAAACTTAAAATTTTCAAAAAAAGTCAAAAATTTAAAAAAAATTAAAAAATGTCAAAAATTTCAAAAAACTGAAAATTTTCAAAAATCTCAAAAATTTCAAAAAACTCAAAAATTTCAAAAAACTCAAAATTTTCAAAAAAGTCAAA
>LN483741.1:102751-125593 GCA_900002565.1 Culicoides sonorensis
GTCCAAAAATTTCAAAAATGTATTTTTTAAAAAATTTGAGTTTTTTGAAATTTTGTATGATATTTGAAATTTTTGACATTTTTGAATTTTTTGAAAAATTTCAGTTTTTTGAAAATTTTGACTTTTCTGAAATTTTTGAGTTTTTTGAAAATTTTGACTTTTTTGAAAATTTTGAGTTTTTTTTGAAAATTTTGAGTTTTTTGAATTTTTTTGAGTTTTTGAATTTTTTTTGATAAAATTATGTTTTTGTTACTGAATAAATGAAAAAAAAAAAATTTAAAAATGTTGCCGTACAATTGCCGTAGAGTTGCCGTGCCACGGCAAGAAGTTGCCGTCTACGGCAACAAATACGGCAACAATACGGCAACTTTTGCATTTCCCGTGTAATCGTACCAAAATTTTCCAATCAGTAAATAAACCAGTAAAGTATATTTGCGTCTCTTTAGAAAGAATTTCAAAAAAATTCCCTTGTTTTGTTTTTTTGAAAATTCTTCAAAAAATTTCAATCGCAACGGAAGTGGCAGCATTGTCATACCGAAGTTGAAAATCATTCCCTCGGAAAAAAAAAACTAATAATTAACAGTTTCCTTTAAAAACGAAAAAATAATTAAGCCGATCAGGAAGAGTTTTAAGAAAGGACAAATTGGGTAATATTTTAATAAAATTTTATATTAGTGAGTAAGAGATGGCGTGGAGACTAACCTCACGTGGGGACTACATGGAGAGAACGGCGGATCTAGTAGATTTAGACGAGATCGAGTATGAACTGGAAATAAGAGGAATCGTGGGTGTTACGGGATTGTTTGAAAAAAGGAAAGCGTTTCAGCAAATATTGTTGTCAGATACGGATCCAGAAACCATGGACGAGGCGGCTGTAATTGCTACCCTAGACATGGACGAGGAATTCAGCAAGTGTAGCGAAAAGATGATACTTATTAAATTGGAACTTCAAGAAAATCGAGACGATGAACACGTTCGACAACGATCTAAAGCTCGGCTGTTATTGTTGAGATTAAGATCACGTCGATACGAGGAAATCGATAGTCATGGACAAGATCGTTTCAAGAGATTGAGAAAAGAGATAGAAGTGCTGATAAGAGAATGTGAAACACCCGCAATCGACACCAGTGGCATAGAGGACAGCCTGAAACGTATTACTCTGGAAGAAAACCGTAGAAGGGAACAAAGGTTCGAAGAGGAAGACAATTCCGGGGATTGGCTGTCATTGTCAAGACCCAGAATTGCTTTCCAACTGGATAAAGATGAATCTGAAGAAGGAGCGTATGGAGGTGAAATCCACAATAAGGCAGGAAACTTAGCTGCAGCAAGTGCACTTGCCTCACCGCCAAATTTGTTCCACATGACTAAAAATTCTACACCAAGCATTATCTCCACAAGTCATGATGGAGGGGCCCGGTGTTGGACACAAGTGATGCCTAGGAATCACAGAGACCCGGGGGTATTTACCAGGATACAGGAACCTAAGGAGATAAGGCGAACCACAAGTATCACTGGTACTGTTCCGAAGACGTCCGGAGTGGCGGAACAGAGCACGCTGGGGATGAGTCGACAAGAGAGACGAAGGGATGACTTGGAAGATAGTTACCTTAAAGATGGTTACCGACGTCTAGTAAGAACTAGTCATCTCCAACAAAGCGGAATTGTCGACAAAGAAAAGGGGCTGCAAAACGAAACAGACTCCAAAAGTCTTGGTGGGAAAAATGCTAACATCGTAGAGGAGTCATTGCCACCCCTAAACATTAGAGAGTACATTGATAAAGTTGTGTCTAGTACAATAATAGAAAGGCAGCCAAATCATAAACAAACGACACAACATCCGATTTCCAGAGGGGAACCAGGAATATTTAGTAGACGTCCTAGCTTGAAAGCCAATCGCACATTTGAGGTGAATAAAGCCGATTATAACCTTAACCATACTCATTGGGAACCAAGAAACATAAGTCCTGTCCGACAATCATACTCAAAATATTTAACACCAGATCCAGGGAGAAATCGTAGCCGGTCGAGTGGCAGAAACAACATCAGTTTTGAGGACGATACAAGAGAATCTTCGTTATATCGTACTCCATCAGAGCCAAGAAACATAAACCGTAATCGACAGATAAACCCCCCTCAATGGGAATTAGAAAATGAATGGCTGGCACCCCCGGAAAGAGAATTCGTGGAACAACACGAACAAAACAGTCACAGAGGCTTACCAGTATCAAGATGGTCAATCCAAAAGTTTGACGGAGCAGAGGAAGAATTGCCAAGATTCTTGGAGATGGTTAGACAATACGCTATGGCAGAAGGTGTATCCAAACAAGAAGTCTTTCGCAGCAAGGTTCATTTATTCAGTGGAGATGTGGCAGATTTTGTCAATAACTCCCGACACATTCATTCGTGGGACCAATTAGAATTTGAACTGCGAAGATATTGCATGGGATCGACGTCGAATGCAGACCTGATGCGAAAAATAGAAAGAAAACGCCAAGGTCCGGAGAACTGTGCAAGATTCTGTACAAGAATGGAATTGCTATTTGGTACACTAACAACACCGCTGGATCCTCAAGAAATGGTGGATATTATTATCCGAGGTATGAAACCGGAAATACGTAAAGCTTTAGCAGGAAATCCACATGTGAGAAACATACATGAACTCCGAATTGCATCACAAAGGGTTGAAAAACTCCTCATGTACACAGACGAGGAAAATGGGTATGGTGTAGAAGCTGTAATTGCTTCTCTCAACCGCAAAGGTAACAAACAAGGTCCATCAGACTCACCGGAAAACAATATAAATCATGAGAACCCACAAAGAACAGGAAAAATTAGGGGAAACTATGAGCAAAAAGAAGAGAAGCTATGTTTCTATTGTGGCTCACCAGGACACATACAAATTGGATGTACATCACCTCCCAAATGTTACATTTGCAAAAAAGAAGGAGTTCCACGAGCTAAATGCCCAACATGTTCGGGAAACGACAACAGGCGGTCTCGGTAGAGGGTCAAAGATCGTCCAACAACAATTACAACCCTCACAAACAAAAAAACATTCAGAATATCAGATGTCAAATACCTGGGGTATATTATAAATGAGGATGGATTAACAGCAGACCCAAGCAGGTTAAAAATAATGAAAGAATATCCTCAACCCAAAAACCAAAAAGCAGTCAGGCGTTTCCTAGGACTCACGGGTTATTATCGTCGCCTAATTCAAAACTATTCGGGAATAGCGGCACCATTAACAGATCTGCTCAAAAACAACGTACACGGGAAATGCAAAAGTTGCCGTATTGTTGCCGTATTTGTTGCCGTAGACGGCAACTTCTTGCCGTGGCACGGCAACTCTACGGCAATTGTACGGCAACATTTTTAAATTTTTTTTTTTTCATTTATTCAGTAACAAAAACATAATTTTATCAAAAAAAATTCAAAAACTCAAAAAAATTCAAAAAACTCAAAATTTTCAAAAAAAACTCAAAATTTTCAAAAAATTCAAAAAACTCGAAATTTTCAAAGAAGTCAAAATTTTCAAAAAAATTTCAAAAATTAAAAAATTTTATAAAACTCAAAAATTTCAAAAAACTCAAAAATTTCAAAAAACTCAAAATTTTCAAAAAAGTCAAAATTTTCAAAATACTCAAAAAATTTCAAAATAATCAAAATTTTTTAAAAAAACTCAAAATTTCAAAAAAAAAATCAAAAAACTCAAAATTTTCAAAAAAATCAAAAATTTCAAAAAAAACTCAAAAATTTCAACAAAGTCTCAAAATTTCAAAAAATCAAAAATTTACAAAAAAAATTAAAAAATTTCAAAAAAGTCTCAAAATTTCAAAAAACTCATAATTTTCAAAAAAAGTCCAAAAATTTCAAAAATGTATTTTTTAAAAAATTTGAGTTTTTTGAAATTTTGTATGATATTTGAAATTTTTGACATTTTTGAATTTTTTGAAAAATTTCAGTTTTTTGAAAATTTTGACTTTTCTGAAATTTTTGAGTTTTTTGAAAATTTTGACTTTTTTGAAAATTTTGATTTTTTTTTTAAATTTTAGTATTTAGGGTTTTTTTTGAGTTTTTGAATTTTTTTGATAAAATTATTTTTTGTTACTGAATAAATGAAAAAAAAAAAATTTAAAAATGTTGCCGTACATTGCCGTAGAGTTGCCGTGCTACGGCAATAAGTTGCCGTCTACGGCAACAAATACGGCAACTTTTGCATTTGCCGTGTAAATAAATTACAATGGACCCAAAAAGAACAAGACGCATTCGAAGGATTGAAAACTGCCATGTGTAATGCTCCAATCGTGAGAAATCCGGATTTTGACCTTCCATTTTACATACAATGCGATGCATCGGATGTTGCGGGTGCTGGTGCACTCTGCCAAGTTCAAGACAACAAGGAAGTTATAATATCCTACTTCTCTCACAAATGGTCAAGCATAGAATCAAAATGGGGAGCCACGGAACGTGAAGCGGCAGCGGCATTATATGCAATTCGCCACTTCCGGGACTATGTATGGGGACGCCACACATTACGATAATTTCTGATGCGCAGGCTCTCACACACATAAAAACGTTAAAAACAGAAGGGTCTAGTCGCTTGGCACGGTGAGCGTTGGAGCTAAATAATTATGATCTCACAATAAAACACAGAGCGGGACGCGCTTCGTGTGTACCAGACGCGTTAAGTAGGGCTATACAACCAATTATGGCAGTAAATGACGAAATACATGACACATGGTACACTAGTATGTGTGAAAAGATAGCAGCAGACCCCAGAAGATACCCAGACTTCAAATTGATCGGATCAAGACTGTTAAAATACGAAACAGTAAAAGATGACATTGGATGTTACAGCTATAAATGGCTAGAATACTTACCGGAAATCCACCAGAAAGAAGAAATAACAGAAATACACCGTACGTTGTGCCACGTTGGTTGGGTGAAGTGCCTAAGTTACATCAAACGGCAATATTTTTGTCCGAAATTAACGAAAATTGTGGAAAAGGAGGTCCGAAGTTGTGATACTTGTAAAGCATCCAAGAGCACAGTAAAACACATAAGAGTCCCGATGGGAGAACCAAGAACAGCAAAATTTCCCTTTCAACTAGTTGCCATTGATCACTGGGGTGGCACGACACGAAGTAGAAGTGGCAATACTCACATGTTAATCGTCGTTGATATATTCAGTAAATATGTTTTGTTGAAACCAGTCCGAGATACAAGTGCAGAATTTGTCGTCAAATTCCTGGAAGAAGAAGTAATTTTGAAATTTGGAGCGCCTCAAACATTGATTTCTGACAACCACAGACCTCTCATTGGTAGGAAAATGATCGAATTATTCAACAAATACGGGATTGATCACTGGACTATCTCAGCATATCACGCCCAAGCGAACCCGGCGGAACGTTATTTAAAAACCGTAAGCGCCGCAATTAGAACTCAAGTCTATGAAGTACAAGATCAGCGTAGATGGGACGAAAACATACCAAAAATCCAATGGGCAATTAACACTACGGTAAATGAATCAACAAAAATGACCCCATTCATGATCAACTTTGGGCGGGAGGCATTGGCGTCAGGAAGTGAGTATGAAAGAATAGCGAACGAAATTCCAAGAGTACAAATGCCAGAGGGTGAGATAGAACGTCAATTTGAAGAGCTGCGTAGACGGGTACAACAAAACATAAGAGCAGCACAAGCAAAATACCGCAATAATTATGATCGTAATACCAGAGCGACGGAATTCCAAATGCAAGAAAGAGTATGGCGCAGGAATAGGGAGTTATCAAATGCGGCCGAAAATTTTTCACAGAAATTAGCACCAAGATATATCCCATGCAAAACTACGAACATCTAGGAAGAGATACTTATGGGGTGAAAGATGAGACTGGAGACGCAATTATCACGCGAATGATCTATTAAAAGATTACCATTAAAAACAAAAAAAAATCTAAAAAAATATAATAAAATGCAACAAAAAAAAAAAAATTTATAAAAAAATAATAAAAAGCATAAAAATGCAAAAAAAAAAAAGAAAAATAATAATAGGCACCAGAGTGCAAGAAAATTTAGAAGATAAGAAATAAAAACACATGAAGATGAACTGAATACGAAAAAATAATTTGTAAAGTAAAAATTGTAAATGAAATTATTTGAAACTTATAAAAAAAAAGTTGGAAAATTTTGAGTAAAACAATAAGAAAAATCGAGAAAAGAAAAAACTTACTGTCATTGCTAAGCAATGGTAGTTATTAAGAAAATTTTTTTTCTTCTCAGCTAAAAACAAACGAAAAGTAAAATTAACTAATAAAACTCTCCCTTCACAGAATCATGATATCAGTAGAAGAACTTCCGGACAAATTGGTAGCCGAGGAAATCCATCTCAGATTTGGAACCCAATTCGTAAGCAGTCCAATGCAAACAAAACTAAAGGTATTAGCATTCAAGGCACAACAAATGATAACGGGAGACGAAAAAGGGTACCCTACCAAAAGACTATCACAAGAAGAAATCGAATATGAAAGAGAAAATTTAAGTCAGTGGCATGATAAACTATCTGGGGAAGTAAGTAAGCTTCAAGGACAGAAACCAGGAAATCGCCTTTTCACGGAATTAGTATTGTTAGCGAGAAGACTCCGGTTAATGGAAAAACAAAGTCCAAATTACGCCACAGACGTTATAAATAATGATGTTATCGATATGATTGATCAATTGTGGTCAATCAACCTTGAAAAACTGATTAGAGAGGCAGCTTCGCCACTCGTCAAAGAAGAAGGGGTAAGAAAAGAAACACAAGCAAATGAGAAGCCAAAGGAGATGGAAGTCGGGAAGCTAACGGAGGAAGAGTTACAAAATTGGGAATAATAGTAGTGGATGGTGTGGCATACGAGCAGGGGCACTGTTTTAGATGCAAGGAGCACGGGCATAGATATCAAGACTGCAAAAACAAGAGAGTGCGCAGAGGACCGAAAAAGAGAGACAAGAAAGGAAAAAAGGTGGCAGAAGGTCGCGGGTCCACTCCAGGGACTGGAGCAGCCCAAGGGATGCCAATATAACCGGCCATGTAAATGTCAGCCGTTAGGGTAGCTGTCAAAAATCCCATGTCAAATTGACATGGGATATAACCCGGTCTTTTTTGATCGTGCTGTCGAATAGATCAGACGTGTTAAAATATTGTAAAACTTAAAATTAAATTTGAGAAATAAAAGTGCCCGCTAGAGCCTTTATTAATAACTTAAAACAAGTTACATCTTTTATCGTATCAATTTTCCCTTCTGTCTCATTCAAATCATCATCATCATCATCCAACTCATCGTCTTGCGTCCGTGCATCACCTTCGATCAAATAATTTGAATCATTATTCGAGTCATATGACATCGTTTTTAATTGGATTATTTGTTGTTGGAATTGTAGAAGCACCTGTTGTTGACACTCCAACACTCTCATAATCCCTCATCATATCCATTACCATTACTGGTGCTTGGTAGGACGTCACCTCGATTGGTGTCTAAAGTCGTTGTTGAGAATCTGTGTGTGCTCTGACTTCGTTGGATATTTAAATTCGTGCAAGGAGGCAACACGAATTTGACATTTCATGAATACGGTTTTCGGCTGCAGTTCGATTCTAAATTGAAATGTTCATCAAAAGATTTTCAGAGACACTTTCCATTACTGTAAAATTACTGACTCCTGTAAAATAAAAAAAATGTAAAATTAGCCCAAACTAATAAGGAATAACATTCCATCATACATTGAACTACGCGGTTGTGCTAATGGTGGCTCAGCCTTTTATTCATGAACGTCTAAATCTGCCTTTTCACAATGCGGCAAAGATTCTGTTTGACATTCATGACCTGCATTTAATGTATGTAATGGTAAATCTTCGGCAATTGGTGTCCCATTTCTCAAATCTCCATTTATAATGGAAATCTTTTCTCAGATTACATACAAATCATGTGGAACACCCGTAATTATATTTTCAAGTACAGTCATTTCAATTGTGATGCTTAAACAGCCCGAATGAGATAAATTCATTGTCACACTTTGTCACACCAACTTGAACTTTTTCTAATGCAATCTTATATGTTGATGGTTTTCGTATTACATTTATGTTCAGATAATCATTTGTTATAATCCAGCAAGGTTTTTTTAAGAGAATTGCCGATGAAGATAAACCGGTTCATTTATTGTTGATTTTGGCGATTTTGATCTAAAATAAGTAAATAATTTAAAAAAATTAGATTAAATTGATTTAATTGATAAGATGTTTCACAACTTACCGAAATACTTTAACCTTTACATAACGATTTGCTAATGCATACAATTTCATGATTTCGTGCGGAAAACCGATTTTTTATCTTCTGAATTTTGAATATTTTTTCCGCAAATTCAGAAAATTCAAAAATCACACCATCAGTATCAATTGACTCTAACAATGAATCATGTTTATTCAATGGATCAAGTCCCAAATGCAGCGAATCTTATAATCGAAGTGAATATGGTCTTGATGGTGATGAATGTTCATATCCTCAGAATTCAATAAAATGCATATATTTCTTGTAGCTCAACTAAGATTCTGTCACCTAATCATAGCCAGTCCAACGAGGCTAAGGATCTTCCTACTAAATTGTTATTGAATCTGACTTCATTTCCTGTTACGTACCAAACATTGGCTGGAATTCGTTTCATCGTTGATGCGATATTTTTGCACACATGTTCATCAGCCAAATTGAGATCTGTGCACCGATTTTCAAACATCTTGCGTATAATAAATTTACTTCTCAAATTTTTATTTCAAAAGCTTCTCCAACGACTATTTGACGTTCAGAAAACACAAGACATCGTGAAAGAGCTGGGAAAGGTGTATTGACTCTCATTGCCAATGTCCAATTTTGCATAAATGACACATTTCCTGATATACATAACCAGCAATGTTTTGATTCGACTGGCAGGTTGAATGACCGAAGTAGCTTGATGACTCATCGAATTCTCACTTGTGGCATATGGAGCTCAATTTGCGGCGAAATTATCGTGACTGAGCACATTGTCCATACAAATCAACTACAACGTAAATATTTTGAAGTTTACATTCATAAACAGCACCCAAATCAATTCCATTAATTAAATAGTGCAAGGCATCTCCATTTCGCATCACACCAACTCGTGATCCTGTCATCAGAGTATCCAAATTGAAAGGTAAATCATCACGGACAATCACACCATTGAATGACAGTACATTTCCAATATACATGATTGTCTGGTGCTTGAGATCTGTGGCGGTGTTTGGAAAAATTAATTCATCTGGGCGAATACCAGAAACTCCTATCTCAATACTGGCATTCCAATGTTCAACCATATTATCGAGTTGAACTTCAAACAACTCCTTCTGTTTAAGGGGACAATTACTGAACAAAATCGAATTGTTAAATTCTGCGAATGCTTTTGGTCGACATGCTGTTAAAAATCCGTTTGAGAGGCGCGCATTTCTGCCATGCACTGTATGGAATCTCAATTTTGGTTGAAGAGAGTTGTTGTTGTTGTTGTTGTACTTTATTCCATCTTTCGATGATATTGTATTTGTTGTATTAAAGGGCAGGTTTTTTGGTTGCATTTCACTATTTTTTTTTTTCTTTCACTGGAATTTATTATTTTTTTTTTTTTTAAAACTTATTTTTTACATATTCTGTCAGGTTTTTTTTAAACATTGTTAAGTTCATATCACAGTAATTTATCACTTGTGCCATTTCATTGAACATTTTAACACCATTGTATATCACAGAATTTTGACCCATATTTGATCTTGACGATGGTGGCCTTAAATTTGCTGCATTTCTCAGTCTATATGGTTGAGATTCATTAACAGTTATAAAAAATTGGTTGAGGTAGTCTGGGAGCAATTTCATTCTTATTTTATATATTAAAAGTAACACATTAAAATTAATTCGTTGTTTAATACTCACAATATTGCTCATAATGTTGTATTTGATATGGTAGAATTTCAGCCACTGTGAAGTTTTTTCCGATTTTTTTTACATCGGGAAAATCGAAAAAAAATAAAAAAAACTTTGAAAATTGTCAAAAAATAATTGGGAAAATCAGAAAAATCGGAAATTGTCAGAAAAAACGGAAAACTCGAGAAATTGACGGAAAAATGGTCAAAACTCTGAAAAATCGGAAAAATGCCTTTTTTTGGAAACTCTAAAATTTTTGTCCTCCTAAAATTTTTGCAGCAAACTAGACTTAAATATAGTGGAAGACAAAAATTTTAGAGTGGAATAATGAACCAAAAAAAGGCATTTTTCCGATTTTTCAGAGTTTGTAAGCTCTGTGACTTGGGTCACAGAGATTACAAGCGAACAATTAGATATAGTACATGCTATGTGGGAACTGTCAGATGTGATCATCTGTTGTCAAGGTCAGTTCTTGATCAACTCTGCCACTTCGTTTCGAGACAGCATCAAGACACAAAAATAAAATAAAGAAATAAACATGTGAACAGTGCGAGAACAATAAAGATATTAAATAAAATAATTAAATAATATAAAATAATTATAAATTAAACTAAGACAATTAATAAATAAAATAGACATTAAAGAAAAGGGACTGTGTTTATCTAGTATTTAGAGAGCGAACCCGTCATAAGTTTTGACCATTTTTCCGGAAAATTTTGTTCTAGGGGGGTCAATATTTTTTTTTACCTCTCATCTTTAGACCTTCCTGGAACTTTTGCAGCAAACTAGATGTAAATATAGTGGAAGACAAAAATTTTAGAGTGGAACAAAGAACCAAAAAAAAGACATTTTACCGATTTTTAAGAGTTTTGACCATTTTTCCGTCAATTTCTCGAGTTTTTCGTTTTTTCTGACAATTTCCCTAGTTTTCCGATTTTTTCGACAATTTTCTAAGTTTTTTGATTTTTTCGATTTTCCCCATTATTTTTCGATTTTCCGAACTTTTTCCGATTTTTCCTACAATTTCCCGAGTTTTTTGATATTTTCGTTTTTCCGACCATTTTCCGATTATTTTCCGAACTTTTTCCGATATTTTACTGGCCCAAAAAATTTTACGTAAATGGACACCCTAATTTTTCCGATAATTTTTTATTAGCGTAAAAAAAAATCAGAAAAAACTCAACAGTGGTAGAATTTCCTGTATCAGGACTTCCAGATTCAGATACTTGCGGATCAACGATACTTGCTTGAGCTGCTTGACCATACAAATAAACAACTCTATAAACTTTCAAGGGAACATTTGAAGCGGCAGGACCTTGATCCCCTCCATTGACCCACAAATGTAAAACACCATCATCGTTTCGTAGCACACCAACTCGATCACCCACTTGTAACTTATCCAAATTTTGCCCATATTGTTCAATGATCGTGACACCATTTTGCATAATTCCATTTCTAGTCATCATCCAAGTACCAGTACAAACACTTGTCATAGTAAAAGGAAAATCTAATTCTGTTGGAGAATGTGTGGTGACTCCAATTTCAATGCTGCCTGCTCATTTACTTACCAATCGTTCCAATCGAACTTGGAATAATTCACCAGTACGTAAAGGTCTTCGAGAGAACACCACTCCATTATTGAAATCTTTACAAGCACTTGGTCTCAATGTAATTCTTTCAGATTGAGTAACAGTTCCATGTGATCCACACACTGGGTGGAATAGGAATAAATGAACAAGGCGAAGGAATCCAGGACATTAACCCTTACAGACCTGAGCCTAAATCAAAAGACCTAGATTTTTTTACTCGTAAATGGAAAAAAATTGTTTTAAATTTATATTTTTTCTTTTCAAAATTCCCGTCGCATTTCCCGTTGCAAATTACCGTCGCACAAAAATTTACCGTCGTATATTCCGCGAAGGGAAATATATTTAGAGTGTACAAAGTTTGTCCAATATATTGGACAAAGGACCGAAAGGGTTAAAAATAACGAGGAAGAATATGCTGAAGGAGACATTGCCAATGCACTAGGCCGATATTGCTAGAAACTTATAAGAGAAACCGATCCAACTACTCATAAAAGACAAACTCTTTACTATAGAAAGACCACATACTTTTATATAAATAAAAACAAATAACCTTACTATTCATGTACAAATTTCAATAAATTAATTTATAAAATGTTATTAAGATTAATGAATCTACTTTTTTTCACTTCATCAAAATATTTTTTCACTTCACACCTCTATTGAGGTCAAAGAAAAAAAATTGCAAATATGATATTCTTAAAGTAAATTCTCCAAGCTTAACAAAAATACTAAATATTTGGTGTTTGGACGCATAATAAGACCACATATCCATAAAAACGATGCCCTATTTTTATATCTCTTAGGAAAATTGCTCTAAAACTTCAATTCGCTCTAAAAATTAAGTGAAGTGATCTTGGGTATTTGCGTTCGATTAGCCAGTACGTCAGTACGCTATCATAAACTTTAAAGAATTGAACCTGGTCATCATCATCTAGAATTTCATTCATCGCTATTTGTATATAAAAACACTATAAATGGTCCTCTATAATTTCCAAATACCCTTGCCAAACGGGATACATAATATATATACTCCGTTCTACCTATTACTTCAATGGGTCACACCTTAAACTTAAAAAAAACAATCAGATCAGAATTTAAATATTTTTACCTGTGCATAGCTTGGAGGTAATTTGATCTTCAACTTCTTTTCATCATTATCATGAACAGGACAGCTATTTGTCTGTACGGCTTTAACAGTCTCCCTTGCATTTAGGGACCAATCCAAGCAAAATCTGCATTAGATATTTATATTTATATTAATTATAATTAAATAATTTATACATGTAAATTAAAAAATTCGGCTTAGTTTTGTAGGATTCTTTGGCAACCCTGAGTGCTAATCACTAGTGTCTATGTTGTCAATGTGAGTGCAGAGGCCTAAGGTCCATCAAAAAATATGAAACTTTATTCTACAAAAAAAAATTAACCAGGTATAGTTCTTATTATTTTAGTGGATTCTCTAGATTTGGTTCCTTCTTCATCAGATATGATGATATATGGGTATGCTAAATGAACCCGTATGTAGGTCTGAGTTCTGATCCCCTTTCTCTGATCAACTTAAAAATGGAAAAATGATATGGAATCTATGAAGTAAGTATGATATTGGTTCTTGGAAGTTGTACACTGTAAGTTTAAAACGCCCGCAGTACAAATTGACTTGGTTCGTTGATTGACACTTACAAAAAGTTTAATGAATCCAGTTTTTAACGTATTCCTGTTAATTTATTTATTTTATTTATTTATTATTTATTAAAATTATTATGAATTTTCATTTAAGCTCTATGTGATCATCCCAGTGACCGAGGTCCTTGAAGGGATAACTCATAATTTAAATAAATTAGTTGTTTTTTTTCTATTTTATGAATTGTTGAAATTAATTTGTCGCTACGTTAGAGTACAATTTTGCTGAGAGTTGACCAAAGCTAACACAAGGCTATCTTGAATCATGTTCAGAGAGAGAATTAAGGAAGAGTGCTAGGAATTGAACAAGGTTTTGCACGAGGCTACTTCCTTTCGAATCTACTTCCTTTGGAGCAATAATAATCAAAATATTGTCGATATACGGTTCTGTTGCTAATATGTAAGATGTTCGTTTAATTACTTGAACGAGATTTTCACGAAAAAATTCTTCAGAACAATTTCCACAATGACATGGTTTGGGTTTTATACGGTCAATTATTTTTTGAGCAAATATATTTTGCGACAATTCCAAGTCGGTTTTCGCTGAAAATTTTTGAATTTTGGTTTTTGCTAACTAGATTATATGTAAATAAAAGTTAATAAATTATTTGTAAGCAGGAAAAACAAAATTGACCATTTTCATGTGCATTTACGGATTTAATCATTGATTTGGTGTTGTTTGAGAAAAACTTTTTTTTTATTAATATAAGTTTTAAACTGGGCACAAAATAATTAATGTAATAATCGACTTTGTTGCATTTTAATGTTAATATAATCATTTCATTTTTTATTTGAATGAAATTCAAAATAAATCACCAAATAAATGATTGAAAAATAGTTTTTAAAATTTTTAATTTGACACCATGGGGGCGCCACAGTCGTTTGTTTACGTTTGTATAGAGTTTGACACCTATGGTTTAAATAAAAGTAAAATTAAAAATTTTAAATTTTCAGGCTTCAAGAAGTGAGTTTTAATTTCGCGTTGGAATTTTTTTGTGTTGTTAATGTGACGTATGTGTATTGGTAGACTAATGAACAGTAATGGACCCGCTTTCGTGACGTTACTGATGATGTCTTGTCTGGTATCAGTTTGAAGTTGTCTCTTAATTGTAAAATGTTTTGATCAAATTTGAAGTTCTCGTGATAAAAAACTTCGTTGTTTAAGACTTGGCGAACGTATTTCCAAACGTATTGTGCATGAAGAGCTTTGATTGGCAGTATTGTCTTTGCATGAATGCTATATAGTTCGTGAGTGCTACTCGGTACGGGTAATGAGTGTACAAACTTAAGTTTTCATCCAGCATAAGCCCAAGGTATTTGAATGAGCTTCCTTTTTCAATAGGTTCACCTGATATTGTCACATTTAATGTTTGTACAAGTCGGGTGTTTGGATTGTGGAAATTCATAAATTTGGTTTTTGATTTGTTTAGGATGAGGCGATTTGTTTTGAAGAAATTAGATAAGGTAATAAGATCTTGATTCATGAGATTACAGTTACTATCAACATTTTGACCTGGATAGAAAAGTGCAGAGTCATCAGCGAACAAGTAAAGTGTACCATTTAGATCAACATTCTGAAGGTCATTTATAAAAATGAGAAATAACAGTGGGCCAAGACAAGAGCCTTGTACTACTCCAGTTTTGATTGGTAACAAGGAACTCTCGATCCCATTAACTGATACTAATAAAAAAAAATAAATAACTTCTAAGGAGATTATTTACAACACCCCGTATACCTGCCCTATTTAATTTTTTTAGCAAAATATCATGTTGGACAAGGTCAAATGCTTTTTTAAGATCTAAATACAATCCAGATACTACTCAGATATTTTTCTGATCAAGACTATTAAAAAGAAAATTTAAGAGCTCTGTGACCGCAATCTCGGTATTAGATTTTTCTCTAAATCCAAATTGAGAGCGTCCAAGGCAGAATTGAGAGCGCAGAAAACTCTTAATTCGTTTAGCGATTAACTTTTCAAAAATTTTGTTAAGACTAGGTAAGACAGATATGGGTCTACAATTATCGCAAACTTCCTTTATTCCTGTTTTGTGAATTGGTGTTACTTTGGCTATTTTTAAACATGCTGGATAAATTCCAGTACGAAAGCTTTCATTCACACATTCTGTGAAAAATGGTATCAGTACAGATGCACAGTTTTTCAGGGCTTTATTAGTTATTTTTTCGTATCCGCAAGATTTATTGATATTCAGGTTCAAAAATTGTTACAAAACCTTTTGCTGGCTTACTTCATACAAGAACATACTTTGAAAAGAAGGTTGTGAAAAGAAACCCGTTGTTGGTATCATAGTTTTCTTGCTGATTAGAAACTGATACGAATTGCTTGTTAAATTCATTTGCGATTTGTTTTGAGTCATGCAAAATTATTCCATTTTCTTTTTTTAGAAGTCGTTTGATAACTGTGGCTGACTTTTGACGGCCTAAAATGGAGTTAAGATTTTTCCAGGTTTCCCTAGAACTTTTTGACATTTGGAATTTTTGTACATAATAGTCATTTCGCAATTTTAATTTGAGTCTGTCAATTTTAAAATCTATATCTTTATCTTTTATTCATGCTTATGGTTTTGATTGTAATTCATTTTTCTACAGAATTCATGATCAAATCAATCAGGAAATTCATTTTTTCATCTAAACTTAAATTTTTGAATTTTTCTGTGTCACGTAATTCTGTCCAAAGCTTAAAATTCAATTTTTCGTAATTAACATGTTTCTGTTCAATAGAGGAGTTTATTTCCGGGGAAGAAAAATCAAAATTGGATGAAATTGCAATAGCAAAGTGATCGCTTAGTTTTGTATCGATAGTGTAACAGGCATCAATTTGAAAGTTACTAAAAAATGGTCAATTAGTGTTGAAGATGCTAGTCTTGTGATTAATTTGTTTAAAAATTCATAGCCAAAGCTTTCACATAAATCGACATAAGATCGTACAAAGTTATTTTGGGAAAATAAGTCGATATTAAAATCACCGAAAATCATGTACTTTTTACCGTCAACGTTTGAAAAGATCTCTTCTAAAATAGAGAAAAGTCTGTCGTTGTCAGATAATTTGGGCATATAAATTAGTGTCACATATATTTCTTGGGAACCTAATCGTTTAATATGAATGTAAGAAACCGGTCCATTACTTTTTTCAATAAGTTCAAAATCAAGTTCTTTTTTAACGTAAAGTGCAATTCCAGCACTTCTTTGGTCCCTTGAACAATAAACCGCCTCATAGCTTTCGAGTTCGTATAAGTTAATGGGTCTCTTAACAATGCTCTCTTCACCAGTTTTCTTGCGCAGAAACCAAGTCTCGACAATACCAAATAAAAGATAATCAAGCCTTTCTAAATAATTCCTAATTTGATCAAATTTTTCCTTATTTGCAACTCTTTGAATAAATGTGCTTGAGGTATTGGAAAGACTCATCAACGAATTGCACTCCTCAACATAACGACAGAAAAAAATTGGAACTGACATTAATTTTAATTACTTAATAATAATAATGGATTTACTAATAATTTTCTTTTTTTTTACTTTCTTAAATTTAGCTAATACATCGTTTACCCTATATGTCGACAACGCGTTAAGTCAGCATCTACTGTAAGTCGACATGTCAAAAATCAAACAAAAAGTAAACAATCAATAATTTTGCGATGATTTTATTTAAAAAAACAATTGAAACGTAGATTAATAACGAAAACATATGAAACAAAAGTGAAAATTATTAAAGATAACCAGGATGGAATTTCAGATAAATATGAGATAAACATCCTACATAGCAAAATATCCGGCATAATTAAAAAAACATATAATATTACAAATTTAAACAAAAATGATATTAAACGGTAAAGATAAGGCAAACAAAAATATTCAGAATTGGAAGAAGCTCTTCTTAAATATGTTGATATATGGGAAAATACCAATATTCATGTTTCTGCAATGTTAATCCACGGTTTTGTTTTTGTAATATTTTTTTTTTGTTGTTTATCAAAAACAAGAATAAGTGATATACTACTGCAATCCTTACTACAATTTGTTTTGATGACGTTTTGGACGTTGAGTGGGTTGATCGTGTTGTGGTGTGATTTGTCTCTTTTCTCCTCGTATTTGTTTTGGTGGAGAGTCTTGTTTTGATGCAATTGAAGAGTCTGATTCATCCGATTCTGAGTCTTACGATGAAGATTCGGTGGATTTCACGGTTGAGCTCATTTCTGGTATTTTAATTTTTTTTTTGATATGTTGAAGTTGGCTTAAACCAGTTAATCGAATTGGTCTGGAATTTTAATTTTTTTAATTATACAGTCCCTTCTATTAATTGAGTTAATTTTCACAAACGAATATTTTGTCATCGTTATCACTCAGTACTTTTCCATACACTTTAAAATTTTTACATAATAAAGTAACTTGTTTTGCAGATTGAATCAATTCTGATTTAATTTCGGGATTTGATAATTGAACAATAATTGGGCGTTTGTTGGTAATTTCTCCTTTTTTTTTGTTCCGATACGTTTAATAAGAGTAAGCAGCAAAACTGTCAAATATTTTAAATCATGCAAATCTTTTTCTGCTTCATGCACTCCTTTCAGCAGTATATTTAATTTTAGCTTATCTTGTTCAAAACTATTCAATTTTGCTTTCAAATCAGCAACTTCATCAGACATAGATTAGATTAGATATGAAAAGGCGTCCACCTCGGACCGAAGCCCTATTGTGTACGTACCTGGCTATAATGCACATATTTGCATTAAGCCAGTGTACATGCCTGTTTCAGCGACATAACTATATCTCTTTTTTTAATTTTATGAACTTCATTTTCTAAATATTCGTATTTAGACTCAATATCATCAAGTCTTTTGTTTTATTTCACGATGTCTTTCACTTGCTTTCTCTTCTACAGTTTCGAACATAGTCATCAGTTTATCGAGCTTACTATTAACACTTGAATTATTAATACTTTTATCTTGTTTTTTTGTCATTGTCACTTGAGATCAGATGTTAAAGCGTTGTATTAGATTGCTTAATATGTGAGATACTATTCTCGAATGGAATAATTGTATTGATGTTATCAATTTCAGAACGATATATTTGACTGAGAAAAAAGTTGAAAAACAGCAAAAAAAAGTCTGGGTAAAAGTCGTTGATGACACCTAGAACGTGTCGAAGAGGATCCAGGGGGTTGATGAGGTCGTTGATAACTTCAGTCTAGTTATTTATTCTAATTTTACAATTTTATCCTTTTGTAATTTAAGTTGTGGTCGAGGACGAGTGGCTCTGGAAAGTATTTTAATGGTGATAATGAAGTGAAGGAGTAAACGGAATATCATCTGACACCGGGACCAATGGATGACTGTTGACGAGGCTTCCACGGTTACAAGTACTGTTTCTAATTCGAAACAGTGACATTTTACTAATTGCACGGATTTAGCAAACACAGCACCGTAAGCTCTAAGTAGCTTTTTTCCTCTTCCATTTGGCCATTCAGACTTTGGCTTGCTGAGGAATGTGAGATCATTAAGCCACATTGATGATTCATTCAATTGGTTTGGCAAAATTCCACGAGATGCGATGTCAGCGGGATTTTGTTCAGTTGGCACATGTCTCCATTCACAGTTATTTGTTAAATTATGTATTTATAGGATTACACTGGTGGGAGCAGTTGAGGCGTCGACCCATAGGAAGGTTTCGTCAAGGTTGTAGGCATTACTTTAGCATGAAAACGGTCTAAAAACAAAACACCCAACAATTTAAGAAGTGGTAGAGTATTTTTTTTTTGTTTTGGTACACAGCACACGAGAAACAACTTTATTTTTACTGGTTCTTGAGCTTACGTATAGCTTACTAGCATCGGCTAAGCCGAAAATATAATGTTAAATCAAAGACTCTCTATATTCAAATTGTCCATTTATCATATAAGGCCAAGCAAAGTGTGTACATATATATAAACGCTTTGTAATCTATGAAAAAGTATTCAACAGGTGCTGATTCTGATCAATGTAAATAAGAGACAAAAATGTCGGACAAAAATATTATGAATCAAATTTAGCGAGAAAACGAAATTAATAAATAGTTTATTTAATTCTGATGAGGTTTTTTGCTTTTTCAATAACACTGGACAATAAAATAAAAAAACCTCTGGCTACTGGCAAATCCTTTTATAGTCTTAAAGTACATAAAAAATGAAAATTTTTGGCGTTCACAGAAAGTCATTTAGGCTGCTAGTTTTTTTTAAATAATTTTTTGAATTTTCCTCTATTTTTCCTTAAATCATGATAAAATTTAAATAAAAAATAAATGTTTTACAAACGTAATTTGTTAATTTTCACTATAATATCCTAATTAAAGTTATTTTTTTTTCAATTTTGAATGTTTTATATATGTTTTCATACAAAAATATTGAGAAATCATCCAAAAACTGTGCAAATTAAGTTGAGCACTTTGAAAATGGCAAATACATGAAAAATCATTGATTTGTATGAAACCTCAATTTTTTTTGTATGGAAACATCAAAAACAATATACTTTATTTTTAAAAATATTAAACTTTTCAGAAGGAACTATATATCTTTTCCTCTTGGAAAAAAAATTTCTATACAAATCAACGATTTTTTGTGTAATTGCCATTTTCAAAGTGCTCAACTTAATTTGCACAGTTTTTGGATGATTTCTCAATATTTTTGTATGAAAATATATATTAAACATTCAAAATTGAAAAAAAAAAAACAACTTTCATTAGGATATTATAGTGAAAATGAACAAATTATGTTTGTAAAACATTTATTTTTTATTTAAATTTTATCATGATTTAAGGAAAAATAGAGGAAAATTCAAAAAATTATTAAAAAAAACTAGCAACCTAAATGACTTTCTGTGAACGCCAAAAATTTTTATTTTTTATGTACTTTAAGACTATAAAAGGATTTGCGAGTAGCCAGAGGTTTTTTTATTTTGTTGTCCAGTGTAATTTATAGACATTTTTTCCATAAAAATAATGTTTTTTGTAACATTTTCGTTAGTTTAATTTTCATGTTCTAATTGCAATTTTAATTCAAATGAAGAACCAAAATGTACAGTTTAAGTGATAAAAGCTCTTTTTACGTGATAAAAAAGAATTTAATCAAATTTAAAATGAAATAAACCTAGTAAAAGAAAAATAACGGTCATTTTTTCAAACGTCAAACTTTCTATACTTGCACATTATCTTTATTTGCTACAATTTTTTTGGTCCCTTGAGACGTGCAATTATGGAGGTTGAACCTGTATTTTATATTTTATCAAAAAATCAAAATTTTTAGTTAAAATGTTTATTGCGAAATTTTTGTACATAATTCTATAAAGCTATACGCATTTGATAAGTAGAAAATAAAAAAAAAATTAAATCAAAAAATGGCAGCTGAAACTGTTCTGGGAAAGGAGAGAATTAAGATTTTTTTTTAACATAAGAGTATGTCTGACTTGGATGATTTTCATTTTTGTAGAATTTGAAAAGTTAGAGAAGAAATAACATTATTTATTGAAAATATACTTAAAAAATATACTCCCCTTAATAATTTCGGCTAACTATTAGTAGGGAATAACCGGAAAAGTATAAAGGACTTTCCTCGGCCTAAAATAATATTTTTAACATTAATAATAACTTATATTAATCTTTTATCATTTTTAAATCGTAGTTAAAGTACCTGGTTCAATTTGATTATTACTCTTAAACGTTTCAAGGTCAAATTGCACATTTATCAACATGAAAAAATCTCTAAACTAGAACAACTCAATTCTTGAACGGTCAATTCAATTATTTCTTCCTGATTTCTTGTTTTACATATTTTTCGATAATCAACAGACACTTTTTCTAACAGAATACATAAAATGATATTTCCTTAAATTAATTGGTACTTTAAGTTCTCTAACACTAAAATTCACTCAAAAACGAGTACATTTGACATTTCAATTAAATAACTAAAAAGACTTATCATATCATACAGAAATATTTTCGTTGACTTTTTCGCAATCGAAATTCTTCGTTGTGTTTAGATAGTCTTTTTGTGTCTATCTTTTCACTGTTTTTACATCATTATTTGTCTATATTTTGATATACAAAAGATAGCAAAATAATAGTGTTTTTTGTTTCAACATTTTCGATACAATACAGAGTTGCGTATGGGTATTGTTGTGATTCATCAACAGTATATTTTTTAAAAAGCTTGTAATAAGCATCATATTGTATTATGACGTAATGCAAACAATAGTTTAAATAATCTGTTGCGAAATTTTGCAAGCATAAAATTTAAGAAAATAATTATTTTAAGCACTACAGATATATTTTCGTAAGGTAAATTTAAGAAATTTAAAGATATTGGTAATATAAATATAATTCTTAAATTCTTATTTTGAATTGTTTATTTCATAAACTACAAAATTGGCTTTACAGTTTTTCCCTGGAAGTTTCAATTTTATATAATTATAACAATTTGAGCGAAATATAATTTTTGTCCTTAATTTTCTTCATTAATGTCGACTATAATTTTTGTTCTGACATTTGCTAATATGTCGCAATGAGAGATTTTAATTTCTGTTCAATAAAATTGGTCTATTTTATAAAAGTTTAACACTAAACGTTTCGGCAGGGGACATTTGACCCTTTTTCAATTTTGAATGTGGAAAACTAATTTTAAGTGCACTAAAAATGAAAAAAGCTAGTAATGTAAATTCATAACTTTCTCTTAACTACAGTTTTGCATTATTACTTTTTTCTTTAAATCGAGGGAAGTGCCAAAAAGACTCACACCTACTAATTGTACCATTCAGGGTCATTTGACCCTTGAGCTTGTTTTGATGCATTTAACTTGTTCAGTATAGCTTTTTCTTAGCAAATTATGTTCTGATTTTGCTAATGAACGTATCATAAATTAAATGAACATGTGCCATTTTCATCAAATATAACTGGTTTTAGAAATTTTAAGAAATGATCAAAATTCATAAAAAAAAAAAATATAAAAAAAACATGATAAAAAGCGTGCTATATCCTTAAGAAGTTATTAACTTCTAAAATAAACTTTTATGAGAGGGGGATTTCTAACTAAAAAGTAAAAAACAAGAAGTTTTCACACAAAATAAAATATTTTTGATAACAGCTTCACAAAGTTTTTAAAAGTTGAATTTTTTTGAGTCTGATTTTACGATGTGAGAAAAACCCAAGGCCAAACAATGTTGTAAATTCTTCCTGTTAATACTCAAAATTCAACTTTTAAAAACTTTGTGAAGCTGTTATCAAAAATATTTTATTTTGTGTGAAAACTTCTTGTTTTTTACTTTTTAGTTAGAAATCCCCCTCTCATAAAAGTTTATTTTAGAAGTTAATAACTTCTTAAGGATATAGCACGCTTTTTATCATGTTTTTTTTATATTTTTTTTTTATTTTTGACTTTTTAGTTTTATTTTTCGTAAAATTATCTGAACTAAGAACCTAACCATACAACCTAAAAGTCTTAATAATTTTTGGAATACACATTTTATTTATAGTCGATGTAACCACATTCTGTTAAGAGAATTCATGTGTGTGTAAAAATTTTTTTTTCATGTTCGTCTGAGGTCTTTGGTGTCTTCGGCAAAGTTGTAGCTCTTTT